>JADRCD010167911.1:2604-13254 GCA_019843815.1 Montemys delectorum
TTCTTTTTTTTTTTTTTTTTTTTTTTTTTTTTTTTTTTTTTTGTCAGAGCACTTAGCTGGCATTGTAATTTGAAAGTAATGTTGCTAAAATGATTGGAAACGTCCTTTGGCAAGATCAGCAGCTCCTTGGAGGTACCCTCTCACTTCTGCCCCGGTGTATGCTCTGGCAGACCTAGCACAGTTGTTTGTTCTGTGGTTTCAATCCTACCTAGTGACAAGCCCCTTAACCTGCTTGTGTGTCCTCCCCTGAAGGACAAGAGTCAGATGGTCTCTGCCTCCCTCAGCCTCTGTGCAGTCTGCTGATAAAGTTGTGTTGATGTTAATTTCACCCACACAGCAACATCTGTAACTACAGTCAGCGCTCCCTGAAGGCTTTGCTGGCAACCGTGGCTCATGGTCTGCTGCTCTACTCCATTAATTAATAGTTATTTATTGTTTCAGATTTACTCTGCTTTCTTGATAATGCCTTTGTAAGGCCCAACTGAAATGATAAACATGAAGTTACTAAAGAAACTCTAAAGTTTTGTGTGGCTGGACAATGATTATTTTTCCTGGCTCAAAGTAGGCACTGAAGACCGAATATTATAAAAGCGTATGTGACCAGCCTTGTAAAAGAGAAGCCATTTCCTGTGGTGATGTTTTATTAAAGAGGGAGAAGTGTTCCCTTGATGCTCTCTGGGTGGTTCTCTTTCGCTGGGTGATGAGTACGGAGTGTTGGAAAGGCCATCCATCAGCAAGTTACCATGGCAACTCATCTTGCATGAGCACTTTTCATAGGGCTGAATAGACATGGTCAGAATGGAAGCCTCAGGGCCCCCAGCATTCACAGAAATGGCTGGGCCCATCACATATTTCTGTGTAGATCCAGTCTACCCAGAGCCTTCAACTCTTCCCTAAGTGGCATGGTTTCTGTCCCTCATCCTACCTTGGGTACTCTTATCTTCAATGTATTGAATAAATTTGCATCCTTTTAGAAGGAAGTCACCAAAGTGAGCCCCTGCGGGCTTTGTGTTGTTTCTTGCCTTAAACACTATATCAATCTAAGATTGATAGTAATCTAATTCTGCTTGGGTATTTGTTTTTGGTTTTTTAATCTCAAATCTAAAATATATTGTTTCCAGAAGGGAACCTGAGTTCCAAAGCAGAAAGTAACTTTCCGTTTTTGTTTGTCTTCTAGTGACAGACATCACATCTCCAATGCCATCCCTGTTCCGAAGAGACAAAGCTCCATATTTGGGGGTGCAGATGTAGGCTTCTCTACGGGCATCCCTTCACCAGACAAAGTCCATCGAAAGCGGGCTAGCTCAGAGAACGAGAGACTCCAGTACAAGACCCCTCCCCCCAGCTACAACTCAGCCTTAGCACAGCCCGGGGTGGCCATGCCCACCTCGGGAGACTCTGAGAGGAAGGTCACCCCACTGTCCTCCTCCCTGGACACCTCCCTGGGCTTCTCCAAAGAAAATAAGAAAGCAGGAGTAGACCTGGGCAACAGTGTAAGTGGAGACCACGGAAATGCGGACTCTGGCCAAGAACAGGGGGAAGCCCTGCCTGCGCACCTGGCAGCCATAAATGGTACTGCGCTTCCCAGCGAGCAGGCTGGCCCTGCCGGCACCCTGCTGCCAGGCTCGTGCCAACCGGCCCCCTCAGCTGAGCTCTGCTGCGCAGTGGAGCAAGCAGAAGAAATCATTGGGCTGGAAGCCACAGGCTTCACCTCAGGCGACCAGCTCGAGGTGCTCAGCTGCATCCCGGTGGACAGCGCTGTGGCTGTGGAGTGTGACGAGCAGGTGCTGGGAGAGTTTGAGGAGTTTTCTCGGAGGATCTACGCCCTCAGCGAAAACGTGTCCAGCTTCCGCCGGCCTCGCAGGAGTTCTGACAAGTGAGGCAGGCAGGCAGACCACAGGGCCAGGGAGAGCCGCTGCCCTCCACAGGCCCGAGCTGCAATTAACCTTTTGAATGATTCCGACACCAATGAGTGTAAGTGGAGCAGATTCCTCAGAAAGGCTGACTTTGGGAACAGAGGGGACTCAGGGTCATTGGGTACCAGTGGGGCCAGTCTGTGAGATTTGCTTTCCAGGCCTGGCGGTTGTTTCTGGGCAAACTCTGCTTACAGCTCAAGTCACATTATAAGCATTGGTCTGCGCTTTAGTTACACTTCTGGGTTCTCCTCAGAGGGAAGATGGGAATCTGTGTAACAGAATGAGCTCACCTTTAGTTTCTCATAAGCATCCGCCCTCTCCATTGTTTGTCACACTTTGCAAAGTGGAATGTTCAAAACTAACTTTCCACCACTGAGAGACCTGTGCCCATCCATTAGGCTGACGAATAAGAAACAGAGTGGTGGTCTCTGTTCCAGGTCCTCCACCCGAGTACCAGTCAGCCTATAGACCCCACTGCTACCCTGCTTCCTCAAGATGGGCCAACCATCCTGAAAGCTGGGGCGGTAAATTCACTAGTCCAAAACCAGCAGAAATGATGTTCTGTCTCTGTCTAGTGTGCCATACCCTGATAAAAACTGTCCTGTGGTAGATCCCAGGGGACCTTCAGAAACCTCACGGTTACCACAGTCAGATGGCAGCCAGCTTCCTTTGGGGCCAAAGTTTTTAATGTGGTCCAAAATTGGGCATACCTTTGGCAGTACATACCCCAGTTAAAGACCCCCTAGATATAAATCCTGTTAACTTATTACATTTCATTCAGAAGGAAGCCATTATATATGACAAAGTATAGGTAGAGTCAGGATGTCCAGTGTGCAGACCATGATACAGTTGGGATAAAGAGACTAGATAAAGCATAGCTGTGTGCATTGTCACGATGTTCAATTATGTTTCCAAATCCATTGTCCTTGCACATTCAGAGTCCATTCGCTGTTGCATTATACATTATGTACCCACAGACATTGCCTCAGGGTTGCAAGCTCTTAAAAGAAAAATTTATCCACATATCCATGTATTGTAAAGAAGAATAAAAATTGAATTTACTTCACTTGACCTGATTTTCCCCCCAGCTTTGTTTTGTGTTTTTCCCCCCAAACCTACATCTCTTCCTGTTACATCATGACAGGGCTAGCCTGAACTAAAGCCATGGCTGTATCTAAGCTACTGCTGTTGATCTCATCTGAGTTTACATACTGTAATAAACAAGACATACTTCACAGCTGTGTCCCCCAATAGTGAGGTTGTCCCATGTAGCTCCTTCACTCACGGGTCTCACAGTCATGTCCATATTACGTCCAAGCATTCCTAGGCTCAGCTTTCTGTTAGCCACCATATTGCTAGATGAACTAATACACACTACTATTTCCATATAGTAAGCGCACAGACATCACATAGCAGACAGCCCTCCTGCAAGGGGCTGCGTTTACGTGGTCTGAGGAAGTCCATTCCATTTGTGGGGGTGAGGGAGACTTCTTCACAGGGTGTTGTCATTTGTTTTGGAGTCAAAGCAGGTGGAGGACTTCACCATCTTGGATACAAAGATGCTGTAGAATCCTAGGGAGAGGTAGCATCTCCAAAAGGTAAAGGTGTTTGACTGCCACTTGAGGCTCCATGCAGATGCATCTATCCACATTCTAGTCCCCTGACCCTGAAAGGCAGCAGAGAGCGACTCTGAGGTCTTACCATCACTCTGGACTTCTGCACTTCCTAGGTGTGGGTTGTGCAGTTACCTCTGCAGCATGGCGCCCTTGCATGGCTTCCCATTGCTCTGAGCTAATCGGTGCCCACGCTGCCAGCCATGGATGCCCCTAAATGCTGCTAAGCTTGCAACCAGGGTTGGCATCCTTTGGGACTTGCTGTGATCTGGGTGGAGCCTACCGAATTACATACCTCCAGCAACCACAAGGTATGTTTTGCCTCTGTTTAAAGGGGCCAAGGCCAAATTCCCAAATGATCTTATCTCCTACCAACCTTTTTAATTAGTCTTATAAATCACTAAAAGACAATGATAACAGAATTTGCTTGGAAGATAAAAATCAAAATGGAGGACTCGTTGCTGTCCTTGCCTGAACCAGCCCCTTGTGTTTTCACGTGGTTGGGACAGTTCTAATGGCCTGCACAGATCATACAATGAAAATCTGATTGTATTTCTTCTCTCCATTTCCCCTTAGCCACAATAAAAATTCCAGAGATTTTTTTTCTCCCTCAGAATATTAGTGTCGGAAGATTGTACCCAGCTATACTCTCTAGCATTTCTAATGGTGCCCATTTATTCTAACCTAACTGGTTATTTAGATAAGTTTTAAACCACTACCAATAATGGCATGTGAAGCTGGTCCATTGGTAATTGGAGGAAAACCCAGCATCTGTATTTATAAAATAAAATTGAGTAGTATTTATTTTGAGAGTTAAAAGTATATGTGACTTCCCTGTTATACTTGAGTCCTGTCTTCTCCTGTTTTGAATTTCCTATTGAAGCTTCGCTAATTCTGAAAACCTTGTTCTTAAGCAATCAACCAGGCATTCGTGGATCATCAAATCCACTCTGCACAAGTGTGTGTGTGTGGTGCTGGGCTAAGCAAACTGTATGCAGATTGCTAAGCCTTAACCCCTGCCTTGCTCTCTAGTCAGGAGTCTATGCTAGCAGTTCCCTAAGACTCACTGTGTGGGCTTGGAAAACGTCAGGCATCGAGTGGGTATGCTGCTCACCTCTGCTGTAGCAAAAGCAACTTAATTAAGAGAAAGAAATAATTATTTCGACTCACAGTTCCAGCACACGGTCTTTCATGGCAGATAAGTCATTTCAGCGGGTACTTGAAGCAGCCAGCCATGTGCAATCAGGAAGCAGAGAGTGACAAAAGGTGTCAAGGCTCAGCCCCCTTGCTTCTTTTTAGTCAGTAAATTGGTGCTTCCCAACACGTTAAAGTGGGTCTTCCTACCTCAAGTAATCTAATCTAAATAATCCCTCCCAGGCATGGCCCAAGGCTTGACCCCCCGGTGTGGATCACAGTATTGACCATTCCCCAGGTATCCACTGGGTGGCCGTAGCACAGGTCCCTAAGACCAGACATGACACTAGAGCTGGCTGAGGCTGGTTCCAGATGTTAGTAACCCAGTGGTGATTTCTTTACTCTTTCTGCATGCAAAAAAGTAATCCTTATGGACCTGTGTCCTTGGCATGCATACTCAGTAGAGTGCTGTGTGACCCAGAGCAGCTTCAGACCCATGGCAACCAGTCACCCCATCACCTCTCTGCACCTGGAAGCTATAACCCTCACCACATCATCAAACATTTAAGGATTTTTTTTTTCCTTTTGGTTTTTCGAGACAGAGTTTTCTCTGTGTAGCCCTGACTGTCCTGGAACTCACTCTGTAGATGATGCTTTCTGCCTCCCAAGTGCTGGGATTAAGGGCACGCACCACCACAGCCTGGCTCCATTTCTTTTGTTTTGGTTTTTGTTTTGTTTTGTTTTGTTTTGTTTTGTTTTGTTTTTTCCCAGACAGGGTTTCTCTGTATAGCCTTGGCTGTCCTGGAACTCACTCTGTAGACCAGGCTGGCCTCAAACTCAGAAATTTGCCTGCCTCTGCCTCCCAAGTGCTAGGATTAAAGGCGTGCGCCACCACCGCCCAGCTCCATTTCCTAATCTATTAAAAAAAACAAAAACAAAAAAACAAAAAACAAAAACTAGAAAGAGAGCCAGCAAGATGGCTCCATGGGAGCAGTCCCTACCACCAAGCCTGACGATGTGAGTCTGAGCCCCAGAACACTCATGATGGGAGGAGAAAAACAGGTCCCAAAAGTTGTCCTCTGATCACCACACCCATGCCACGGCACGCCTGTGCACACTTGGATGCACAAGCTTGTGGAGTTTTTTGGGTTTTGGGTTTTGGTTTTTTTAATGCTGGAAAGAATCCTGCCCTTGCCAGCTACCTTTTGCCATGTTCCTTTGTCCTCTGGGATGCCACGTTGCTATGGTAATATGGATGCCCAAGCCTCATCAGCAAGTGTCCCACTGTGGCTTGGGAACAGTCATTTCCTCTCCAAATCTGGCTCCTCATCTATGAAAATGGAATAATGTCCCAGCCTGAGTTAACAGGTTAGAAAAGTCAAACTTGGGAAAAGGTGTCCATGTTATTGTTTGTTTTTGTTTTTCAAGACAGAGTTCTATGTAGCCCTGACTAACCTGGAACTTACAATGTAGACCAGGCTGGCCTCAAACTCACAGAGATCTGGCTGCCTCTGCTTCTGAATGCCACCGTCAAAGGTGTGTGTCACATACCACGCTCAGTTTTCAACCAAGCACCATTGGAAGGAATTTGCCATTCAACAGGGACTTTGGCAAACATTGACGCAGGCATCCGCAAAACTGAGCTCTGCACAGATGTGCTGAGAGGCCAAACACAGCTGCCTTGTGTCAGTCCCCAGCCTACCTTGCCTCAGGTTCCTGGTAGGACCTGCCCAGATGAGTGCCTCTGTCCCTAAAGCCACAAATGTCCTTCAGGCCAGCCTCTGACACTCCAGCTGAACTGGTGCCAGAGCTGAGGATTTTCAAAGTAGATCATTTTCTCTTTTTTGCCTTGTAGCATATCTAATTACAGTTTTGTAGGTAGACAGCTCAGCATTGTGGATTTTAAATGAATGAAAGATATGTCTGTAATACAAGGCCAGCACAGTCAGCAATCTAGTGAGTAGGCACATAGGTAAGAATGAGATAAAACTGAGCAGTGGTAGCAGGTGAGTCTCTGTGAGTTCAAGGCCAGCCTGGTCTACAGAGTGAGTTTTGAGACAGCCAGAGTTACACAGAGAAACCCTGTTCAATGATAACAAAATGGCCATTGAAATGGTTCAACAATGGGCTTGCAGTCAAAACTGATGACCAGAATTTAATCCCTGAAACCACACACTGGCAGGAGAGAGCCAATTCCTGCAAGTTGTCCTCCGAGCTCCACACAACACAAAGCATAAACAATAAATGTAATAAAAATTAATTATTGCAACAGAAGGTAGGAAAAGCGCACTGGTGGCAGAAAGGACCTCTGCCGCACAGCAGGCAGGTGCCTGAGGAAGATCTCTTCAGAGCCTGTGAGACAATTCCATATCCCAACAGAAGAGTCGTTGGCGGTATGACTCAAGAAGGTACAAGCATCCTCTGAGCCCATTCACTCCTGTAGGGCCTCAGCCAGGGGTTTTTTGAGCCTGCTGGAGACTCCTCTGGCAATAGCAGCAAATTCATACTCACTCCTCAGAGCTTGCCTCCTGCTGCCTTGCTGGCCAGAACATAGGGGGCCAGGAGAGAACTCTTCCCCTACCATTTTGTCTGGGTTGTGAGGAATTGAAGGCTAAGCCATCTAGTGGCCACGTGCCTGAACAAGATTTCTAGATGCTGCAACAGCCGCTCCATCTACTTAGATGTACAACAATTAGTAACGACTTTTTAAAACTCACCTTGGGAACTGGGGAGGTGGCTTAGTGGGTAAGTGCTTAGCACACAACATGAGGAACCTGGGTTCAATCCCCAGCACCCGTGTAAAAAAAAGCCCGGTCCTGGGGAGGCAGATGGGGGCTCAGTGGCTGAGCTGTCCAGGTTACCTGGCAAATTCAAAACCAGTGAAAGACACTACCTCAAAAACCAAGGTGATAGGTTGGTGAGGTGGCTCAGCAGGTCAAAGGGCTGGCATCACGGGCCTGATTACCCAAGCTCGTCCCCTGGATCCCACGGTGAAAGGAGAGAATTGACTCCTGAAAGCTGTCGTCTGACCCTGCACACATGCCCTGATACTCAAGGGACTGCATTAGTGCACGCACACACACACACACACACACACACACACACACACACACACACACACTAAAAGTGGGGAATGAAATCCAGCAGGGCTGCTAGCCAGGTAAGAGGCAACAGCAAAGCCATTGCTGAGGACATGTTTGACAGTGCTCTGCACACCAAGCCCAGGCACAGAAAGCCACAGCAGGAAAGTCTCAAAGCCGTGCATGCATGAGTGAGTTGGGGCAAGGGTTTGGGAGCTGGGGCTGCAGGTGCAGGAGTGGGCAGAGGATCCCAGGTTCCCAGGAGGGGCAGAAGACAGCAGCCCAGGGCAGGACAGGAAGGGTGTGCAAAGAGACAAGCAGGGCAAAGCCATGGGTGTGATTCCAGGGCAGGACATGACAGGGCCTTGGAGACTTCCTGGAGTCATTTCAGAGAGAGGGAGCCAGCCACAAGGAAGCAAAGATGGACAGTGGTCAGAGGAAATGAAGACAGGGAGCGTGGTCAACCCCTGTGACAGGGGACAGGGAGCACAGCCAACCTCTGTGACAGGGGGACAGGGAGCACGGTCAACCCCTGTGACATGGAGATGAACACAGCCAATCTCTGTGACGTGGAGACTGGGGAGCAAGGCCAACCCCTGTGACATGGAGACAGGGAGCAAGGCCAACCTCTGTGACGTGGAGATGAGGAGCACAACCAATCCCTGTGAGAGGCAGAGTTGTGAAGGAATGGCAAAAAGATGGCAAAAGGATGTGGGGGAGGAATGAGAGATGTGGGGGGAGCAAATGCTACCCAGGAGACAGTGACTGAGAGAAGGTTCCAGAGCACAAGGCCATGAAGGAAGACAGGGAGAGTTGGAGTGAATGCAGCTGTCTCTGCATAGACCTGGTGGCCAAGGGCAGAAAGTCTGGGAGGGGGCTGATTAGGGGTTGTACCCTGACGGTGTCTGAAAACTGCAAGAGGGAGCACCCCAAGAGTGTCCGAGGGCTCCAAGGTGGGAGCACCACAAGGGTGTCCGAAGACTCCATGGGTTTGGGGGATAAAACTGCAGTTTGGGGAGGAGGTTGCCTGCCTGAGGGCCCTCTAGCCTCTTCTCCAGGTTCCCTAAGCCACCCTCCCACCTCCACCCCATTCTCCTCACTGCACACACCACCTTGACTTGTCCTCAACACAGCTGGTCCCTCCGAGAACTGTGGAGGCAAGAGGAGGAGGAGGCACTTCCACTTTGCTGTGTACATCGTAAATCAGCTCACTAAATAGTCGACTTCTCTTAGGAGAGCAGAGTGAAAAGACTCAGGGCGCACAGAACAGCCTGTTGACACTCTGCAACCCGTGAAGCATGAGTAAATCCAAAAGAGGATCACTGAGGATCTCGTGACAACATGCAGCACCCAGGGGATACTCCTGGTCAGTGGTTGGCTCTTAGTGTGACCACACACTTCTGTACTCTGCAGTGCCGGAGGTTCACACACACCGGAGCCACACACAGCTCTTACATAGTTGAAAAGTGCTGACTACGGTGAGCTGTGAGTGGCTGACTCCAGAGACAGGCATTCTAAAAGAATAGAAATGCTTTCACTCTAACTTTTCTTTTTCAGTTAAATATAACATTGCAACTTCATCTGTTCCTTTTTACCTCTTAAAAACGTGACTCCCAGAAGCTGGGGAGGCAACGCGCTGGGACGCTTCTGTGCAAGCAGGAAGAGTTCAGATCCCTAGCACCCAAGTAAATGCCGGACTGCAGCAATGTAGAGGGTTGTACATCTGTAATCCCAGTGCTGAGGTAGGGAGAGACAGGTGGATCCCAAGGGCTCACTGGCCAGTCAGTCTAGCTCCACTGAGGGACCTGGCAGAACACAGAATATAAGGGAGGACACACACACACACACACACACACACTGCCAAAAATGTTAAATCTCTGGTTGTGACTCACACTTGCAGCTCAGATCACTAGCTGCCATTAGCCAGCACATCTCTCAGTTGCAAGGAATGCAGGGACAGAAGACCATGTCACCACCATGCAGCCAGGAAATCCCAGGCGCGGCAGGCATGCAGACAGACTGCCTTATGTCCTGCCATAAACACAGGACAAAGAAGGAGAAAATAACAGCAAAAAAGAGCCCCAATAAAGAGACATTTCAGGGGGGAAATGGAGCTCGGTGGGGAGTGCTTGCCTAGCATGAGTAAAACCCCAAATTCTGACCCCAGCATCAAAACAAAACAAGATGGGGCAGGTGGGCGGGCGGGTGGGCTGCAAAGGAGTCAGCATAAACCCTATTGTGGATCTCGTTTGAACCCTGTAAACTGACAACATGTAAACACTGGCTGCATAGTGGAGACTTGTCATTTTCCAGGTATGATGCTATGATAGTATAGAGGTTTTTTGTTTTGTTTTGTTTTTTTGGTTTTTGTTTTGTTTTGTTTTGTTTTTAGTCTCTGTTGCTTAGAGATACCAAAATATTTACAGATGAAATGTCTCTATCTGGGTCAGGTAGACCTGAGCCAATGTTGGTAAAGCAGGATTAGCCATGGTGGGTAATTGGAAGTGTTTGCTCACGTGCCTTCCAGCTCTCCCTAGGCTGAGGCTCTTGTTCACAGAGTGTCCCTGCTATGTCTCCACTTAGAAAGTCCCTTCCTAGACCACAGCAGCCTCTGCCTGTCCCTGTGGCTGAGTTCATCTGTCAAGTTTTCCTCTGCAAAGTAAATCCTACCCGCAGTGCTCCATGCTCATCAGGCTAGATCATCTGTCTGTCTGCCCATAATCCATCCATCCATCCATCTGTGTCCCTCCCCTGCCTGTGTGTCCTGCAGCTGCCTCCGTCTGCATTCTCTGTCTGCCAGTAGGATGCTCTGAGCTCCGGGGAGGCAGGCACCTCATTTAAGAGCACAGGTAGGAAAGCCTAATGGATCAGGAGAGGTGTGCCGAGTCCTCAGGTTACAGATGAGGC
>JADRCD010167922.1:0-10821 GCA_019843815.1 Montemys delectorum
TTTATTTGTAATAGCCCGAAACTGGAAACAACCCAGAATGTCCCTCAACCAAAGAATGGATACAGAAAATGTGGTTCATTTACACAATGGGATACTATGTAACTATTAAATACAAGAACCTCATGAATTTTAGAGGCAAATGGATGGAACTAGAAGATATCATGCCGAATGTGGTAACCCAGATGCAGAAGGACAATCATGGTATGTATCCACCTATAAATGGATATTAGTCATAAAGTATAGGGTACACATGAACACCCCACACACCCAAAGAAGTTAAGCAAAGAGGACAGCCAAAGTGAGGGTGCTTACATCCCAGTTAGGAGGGGAAACAACAGTAATAGGAAGCAAATAGAGGAAGGGAATTGAGTGGGACAGGAGATGGAAGGGGAATGTAGGTTCAGTATCAGATGTAGGGAGAGACAGGAGAGTGGGCCAGAGGTACAAGAGGATAAAAGGAAATCTACAGCAGGGAGCAGGGGGTAGTGGGAATCTCTAGGAAGCTTCAGAGATGTGGGGTCAGGGAGGCTCCCAGGAGTCAATATACGTGACCTTAGCCAAGATGCCTACCAATGGGGACAAAAATCAGAAGAGGCTACCTCCTGTAGACAGGCAGGAACCCCCAGTGGCGAGACAAGGACACCAACCCATCCACAAAACTTTTGGCCCAAAATTTGTCCTGTCTAAAAGTAATGCAGAGATGAAGATAAGCAGCGACTAAAAGAATGGCCAGGCAATAACCAGCTCAACTTGAGACCCATCCCGTGTGTAAGCACCAATTCTTAACACTATTAATCATACTCTGTTATGCTTGCACAAAAGACCCTCACATAACTGCCTTCTGAGCAGCTCCATACAGCAGCAGACTGAAACAAATGCAGAAATTCACAGCCAAACATTGAACAGAGCTTGGGAACTCTTATGGAAGAGTTGGAGAAAGGATTGAAGGCTGTGAAGGAGATAGGAACTCCACAAGAAGACCAACAGAGTCAACTAACTTGGACCCTTGTCAGCTTTCAAAGAGCATAAATGGGCTGAACTAAGTTAACTAAGTTACAGCCCCCAACTCATAGGACTGCCTTGTCTGGCTACTATGGAAGACGATATAACTGACCCTGCAGAGACTTGATATGCAAGGGCTTAGGTTTACAGGGGGCAGAGGGCTCTATATCACAGAAAACAGAAACAGATGGAAGGCAAGACTTTGTGAGGGAAGGACTGGGAGGTGGGACAGAGTTTGGGATGTAAATAAATAAATGAATGTCATTGTATACTTATGAGAGGCATGAAAGATTTATTAAAAAATTAGTACAAAAGCAGATAGACATGCTGATTTGGAGCCAATGCAAGTGAAGTAAGAATGATGTTGTTATGCCATTCCCTTATATAATAAATCAGAGGGAAAAATCCACAGAACTGAAAGAAAGAAGTCTAAGGAATTCTGTCTGTGTGGAGGCAAGATGAGGACAGTCCAGCTGGTTATGGCAATTGGGATGTGGCATTAAGATTACGAGACAAAAAGAGAAAGCTGAACAAAAGCATAGAACACCATATATAGATGACCATTCAGTTTATAGGAATGTGTGGCATTTTCCAGGAAAAGAGTGTTGAGAGTAAATGGAACTCAAGTTACTGTGAAAGCTTGTACCACGGGAAAAGAGGGAAAGCCTAGCAACAAAGATAGCTACAGAAAGGCCAGAAGCAAATGAGGAGAAACAGTGTCACAGAAATCAAGGGAGAGAGAATTAAAAGAATAAGGGGATGTTTAATAATATTAAATCACATGAGGAGAATAAATATTAATGAGGTCTGTGCTGACTTTGGCTACCAAAGATACATTTGGTGAATGGCAAATTTTAGGAAGAACTCTAGATGGAAAGAACAGGCAGAGAGAGGTCTAAAAAAACATGAGAAGATCACAAAGATATAGGTAACACATGAAGGCTTTCGGGGACCAAACCAAACAACCAAAAACTATTAATATGAAGCTTGAGCATAAACTGATAGATGTTCACTTGGAAATGACTAATAGAATAGAAAAATCTGTTATCTCAGTGAAAACTATTTTCAATTTTTAGTTCCATATATATGACAAAATTTGGAACTTCATATACACTAAGTGAGTGTTCTATCCCTGAGCTACAGCACTGATTCTGAGAAAAAAAAAAAACAAACCTCATTGATATGTAAATACCAATACAGAGATACATAGACTGAGTCACCATTGTTTTTAGCAAGTCATATTGCCATCCTCTTTTTGTTTTGTTTTAGATTTTATTTAAGGTACTATGACTGTCACAAATAATCATGTATTACATTTGTCAATCTCTATTCGTGACTATTTTTAGGGTTGAATGTATGCTCTGTCTTTCTGCTCCTAGTACGCAATTCTTCTCTGAACCTGGTATATATCTAGTTTCTAGAAACTTCTTTTCACCTGTTGGTTGTTGGTTTAAGATTATTTCTTCTTGCTCCTATGCATCAACATCTTTTAAAAGATTATTGACTGAGGAATTTTGCATAAAGATACATATAATTGGAATAAAACTCCACATAGTTGCTATGACATCACTCTTCCAGATTCCAGTATCCTTTTTTGCCAATAAAAAATAAATTTCAAAAGTAGTCATACTTAGTACATTCCTTTATATATGTTATGATTGTCCCTCTCTGTTTTTGTTTTTCATTTTTATTACTTTATTTATTTACATACCAGTCACTGCCCTCCCTCTCTATCCCCTCACTCCCACAGTTCCTCATAGCATTCCTTCTTCCCCTTGCCTCTGATAGGGTGTTCCCCCCCCCAACCTGACCTCCCCCTTCCCTCAAGTCCTTTGAGGATTAAATGCATCTTCTTCCACTAAGGCTTGACCAGGCAGATCTCTGCTATATTTGTGCCAAGGGCATCGGACTGGCATGTGTATGGTCCTGGATGGTGGCTCAGTCTCTGAGAACTCCCTGAGGTTTGGGTAAGTTGATACTGCTAGCCTTCCTATAGGGAACTGAAACATAGTCTCTTGGGCCTTTCTACTTATCACATTATGGTGTGTGGGTTTTATCCTTGGTATTCTGTACTTTTTTTGCTAATATCCACTAATCAGTGATTGCATACCATGTATGCCCTTTTTTGGTCTGTATTACCTCACTCAGGATGATATTTTCTAGATCCATCAATTTGCCTGCAAAATTCATGATGTCCTTATTTTTAATAGCTGAATAGAATTCCATCATGTAAATGAACCATATTCTCTGTATCCATTCTTTGGTTGAGGGACAACTGGGTTGTTTCCAGATTCTGTATATTACAAATAAGGCTGCCATAAACATGGTGAAGCACGTGTCCTTGGGATATGGTGTGGCATCTTTTGGTATATGCTCAAAAGTGTTATAGCTGGGTCTTCAGATAGGTCTATTTTCAATTTTCTGAGAAACCACCAGATTGATTTCCAGAATGATGGTTTTTATGTGTTCTTGGATTTGCTTGCATCTGTAGCTTCTGATTTCCTTCCTAAGTGGTCCATCTCCAGGGTTGCCTCCCTTTGTTTTTTTTTTTTTTGTTTTTTTTTTGTTTTTGTTTTTTTTTTTTTTTATAGTTTCTGTTCTCTTTTTTTGTTTGGTTCAATTCCTTTACCTGCTTGATTGTATTTTCCTGTATTTCTTTAAAGGATTATTTCCTCTTTAAGGGCTTATATATTTTTACCTGTGTTTTCCTGTATTTTCTTTTTCCTGTGTTTTCTTTAAGGAAGTTCTTTATGCCTTCCTTAAAGGCCTCTATTATCTTCATGAGATGGTATTTCAGGTCATTATCCTGCATTTCAGGCATGTTAACGTTTCCAGGACTTGATGTGGTAGAAGAACTGGGTTCTGGTTGTACCAGATTGCATTTGGGTCCCATACTATATGATCTTGTGCTTGCATCTGCCCATCCGGTTATCTCTAGTGTTAACTGCCCTGGTTGTCTTGGATTATAGCCAACCATTTTGGACATAGGTAGAACCAATCTCCTTGAAGGCAGGCATACTGTTTCTAGTCCCTTGTGTCTCTAGTTAGAACAGGCCTCCTGTGTCCCTGATTACTGCGGACCTCCTGGGAGGTAGATAGGCTGTGCTGTGTGGGAGGGCATCAGGCCTGTCGATCAGAAGAATGGTGGAGCTCAGGGAATGGGGGTGAGGGAGTTTGGTCACAAGTCAGCTGGGCCCTGTGGTTGGCATGGAAATCTGGGCACTATTCTCACCCATGTCTTTGATTACTGAGGACCTCCTCATAAGCATGCAGGCTGTAGATGTGGGCAGGTATTTCCTCTCTCTGGTTTTCAAAACCTTTTCTATGTATTTAAATCATCAAAATTTCAGAATTAATGAATTCATATAAAATCTATCATTATTATGTGTTCTATAGGATCATTAATTTCTTTTAATCTGGAGATTTTGTTACTAGTTTTAAGTATATTTATCGTTACAAATAATCTCATAGAAGGTGAAGGTTATTTCTATCTAAGTTGGCAATGCTGATAGCAAGCACTTATTTTGAGTAACTAGTAGCAGAGAGACAGAGAGTATTATACATTCAAGAATCTTGCCCTGGAGAAACTTTAAATAAGTTATGTACTGTGGGAATTTTCATGCTCCTTAAAGAAATTTTATCATTTCTCATACACAGAGCTTTTTTTTTTTTAAAAGAATATTTCCCTTGGAGGGAGAAGAATATACATACATAGGGTCAGTCAGCTCTTCCAAATATAGGTTTTCTATTTACTCTCCTTTTCTTAGTCCCGTCTAACTTTCCTTGAGTACTAGATTCACAGCATAGTTTAGACATTTTACTTTGTACGTATTATAGGCTGTTGATTCCCTCTAAAGCAATTTACTAGATCTGGCTTCTTCATCTCCTTAATGATTCTCAAAATCTTACCAAAATCTCTTAATCTGTTCATTATCTTTTCTATTTCTTGTTTGTTTGGTTGTTTTTGTTGTTGTTGGTGGTGGTGTTGTTTAGTTGGTTGGATTTTTTTTTTTTTTTTTGGTGGTGGTGGTGTTTGATGTTTTCTGATTTTTTTCTTTCTTTCATTCATTCTTTCTTTCTTCCTTTCTTTTTTTTTTTTAATTTTCAAGATATGTTTTCTCTGTGTAACAGAACTGAGTGTCCTGGAACTTACTTTTTATATCAGGTTGGCCTTGATCTCAGAGTTCTATCTGCCTCTGCCTGCTGAATGCTGAGATTACAGGCAAATGCAACCATGTCCTACTGACTTTTTCTTTTTCTAAATATCGAACTTATAAAAATTTAATGGAACTTTTTGTTAAAGAGGAGTTATAATGCACCACTGAACAAATGTTTCTTTAAGTATAAGATAATTTCATCTCTTGTGTTTATTATTTCTATGAATGTATAAATTGTGACCACTTTCACCTATAGTACATTTCTGTTTAGCTTGTGTAGATGTTGAAGGGTAAATAAGGACTTCTGAAAAAAATCACAAAAAGATACTAAAATGCAAATATAAACCAATAAATTTTATTCTACTTGGATGAAACTTCAAAACATTAAAGAAAGATATGGTCTGCCTTGTAGAACTTAACATAATTGATCTGTGTTAATTTAGACTTCATCTTAACTAATTGTTCTTCAACAACCATAAGAATGATGTTGCAGTCACGAAAGATAACAACAAATAGCAGCACCCAATGAGGAACTAGCTGTGCTTTTATTTACTGTTACTACTTGCACATATGTCCATAAAAATAGTAACTTGCCATTGTAATTTTATAAGAAATACCTTTTGCATTAATTTTACCTAACTACTAGGCTTTGAACTTATTACTTGTGACTTTTACCAACCAGAATACATAAGTGAATTGATGCTTAAAATTGGTAAGTAAATATCTGAGGATTTCCCAGGTTTCATTTGTGTTCTCATTCTGATCCTCAAGTATTTATGTAAGGAAAGGTATATTAGCAATTCAAGTAATTAAACCCTGGCTTTGGGATTCTGGATACCTAGTTTCTACAGCTTATTCTCATTTGCTTATTTATATATTTATTAAATATCTATAAAACATTAGCTGTTTTATAGATAAACAAAGCAAATTCTGTAGGATTTGGGCCTAATTAGCTAAGTAAACTGCTGTATAAAAACCACATACACACATCAGCATGTAATTTCATAATGGATAGTACAATATGGACAGGCACTCTAGTGCTAGAATAATAATTGAGACATGAAGAGAGGTGTCATGGCTTCAGGCTATATGATCTTAGACCTCTGTCTTTGGAGTATAGATTGGGTGAAGACCCACAATTCAGACTCCCAAGAAGGAATACTCTTCTCTGGGGAAGAGCGTATCACTTGCTTATCTAATACCTAATGGTCAATCCTGAAAACATACATAGGTTTCACATTATACAGACTGAGAAGGAGATGAATTTGAAAGAGACCAAGGAGCAATATATCAGTGGATTTGGAAAGATAAAAAAAGAAATAAAAAAAAAAGAAAGAAAAAAGAAGAAAAGAAAATTATGACATGCTCAATCTTAAAAAAAAAAAAAAGAAAGAAACTTCAAGGGGTGGAAACCAACAATAAAATGACTCTAATGAACTTCTACTATACTTATAAGATACCAGTGCCTTATTCAGCCATCATTTGAGAGGCTCCCTCCTACAGCAGATGGGAACAACTACAGAGATCACAATCTGACGTTATGCAAGAAGAGAGACTTTGGAACACACAATACTAAAGGAGATGTCTCCATCATATCCCTCCCCTCAGAGCTCAGGAAATCTTAGGTAGAGGAGCCAGAATGAATGGGGATGATGGAGGGGATAGAGGACACCAGAAGAATGAGGTCCTCTAAAACAACTGAACCAAGCTCATATGAACTCATGGAGACTGAAGCAGCAAGAACAGGGCCTTCACAGGTCCAGCACCAGGTCCTCTGAATATACACTATAGCTTTCAGTTTAGTACTTTTATGGGACTCCTGAGTGTGAAAAGAAATGTATCTCTGATTTTTGAGCCTGTTTTGGGGACTTTTTAATTTTTCTGTTGGCTTAGCTTGTCCAACTTTGATATAATGGTTTTTGTTTTATCTAGTTTTACCTTTTTAAAAGAATGTTTGCTGTTTTTTCCTAAAAGCCTGTTCTTTTCTAATGAGGACAGAAAGGGAATGGATCCATATGGGAGAGAAGGTAGGGAGAAACTTGGAAGAGTAAAGGGAGGGAATACTGTATTTATATTGTATGAGAAATAAAAAATGTTTAATAAAAGAGGGAAGAAATGAACACACACACCCACAAGAAAAATGTGACTATACCAGCTCATTATTATTTTTGCTGTTGTGAATTCCCTTTAGGAGTTTTGTGCCCAACTCACCAGAGAAATGCTCCCAGATTAGAATAACTTTAAGCATTGCTTATGTTCACTAGAGATATTCACTCATGTTCCTGTGAGCAACGAGGAATAGCTTACTCTCTGAAAGAACAAATCCTAACAAAGCAAGCAACTGTAGGTTCTATATAAGGTGACATGTACTAGTTTAAAGGCAAATGAGAAAAAAATGGGGCACAAAACTCAAAGGCCTTTATTTCCAACATTTTCAAATGCTGTTTTGAGACTCCGAGATTGAGTACCTTCCTAACAGTTTTGTCTTGGTCTTCCCACTTCCCTTATGCTACATCTCTGTATATTAAAATTACCTTTAAGGTTCCCACTTACTCCAGGCTTTTTTCTTTCACCATATCAATCTGTATTCCCAGATAAGCTGTAGACAAACTGCCAAGAACATGCATGCCTGCACATGAGATCTTTGCTCTGAATCAAAAAATACTTGTCTTTACATGTCTCCCTCATCTTATTTTTTGTTCTGTGAATTCAGTAGAGAAACAGCACATTGCCATTAGCCATTTTTGGTGGCTTATATGAGGATAGAGAACATACTCAAGCAAGATGCATATGACATGAAGTTGGCATGGATAGAGAATAGACTACATGCCAGCACCAAGATTTTAAAAGATCTTGACAGGCTGAAATGACGGGCCAAATATAATAAGCTGAAACTTAACAGTGATAAATCTCTGTACTTTGGACAAAATTCCAACAAAATAAATCAGACTTGGGAATGCAGTTGAAAGAGAATTTTTTGGAGCAGCTTAAATGTTTCATGCGAAATGGCTTCAATGAGTTAACTGTGCAGATATTTCACATAGCTAAATACAATTTGGGGTTTTGTTGACAGAAATCAATCTTGTAAAATGGGGAACATGACAGCAGTCTTATGCACAAGCAAGGTCACTTCCCAGCCAAGGAAGTGGATAACTATTTTTCTTCTTTTAGGAAAAATCTACTCGCGCTTCCCTTATGAGGATGTGTACACTTATGTGGGAAGATTATGCTATAAGATAATACACATTTTCTGGTTCAGAATATGGAGAGAAAAGGCTATAGTAGGATATTTGCTAGAGAAAAATGTGTGAGCTTTCAGGATTTTCTTAAATTTATTTATTTACTTTACATCTGGATCCTGGCTTCCCCTCCTTCTTCTCCCAGTCCCTCATTATACTCTTGGCTCCCCTCCCCCCATACCCCTTTCTCTTCTCAGAGAAGGGGAGGCCTCCCATGGCTATCAACCAACCTTGACATGTCAAGTTGCAGTAGGACTAGGCATATATTCTGGTATTGAGCCTAGACAAGGCAGCCCCATTAGGGGAAATGGGTTCAAAGGCAGGAAACAGAGTCAGAGATAGCTCTTGTTCCTGCTGTTAGAGGCCTCACATAAAGGCCAAAATCCACATCTGTTACATATATGTAGAGACCCTAGGTCAGTCCCATGTATGCTTTTTGATTGGTGGTCCAATCTCTGTGAACCACTATAGACCCAAGTTGGCTGAATCTGTAGGTTTTCTTGCAGTGTTCTTGACCCCTCTGGCTCTTTCAATTTTTTCTTCCCCTCTTCCACAAAGTTTCCCAAATCCCACCTGTTTGTCTGTGGGTCTCTGCATCTGTTTCCATCAGCTGTTGGGTGAAGACTCTCAGATGAAAGTTGTGCTAGGTCCCTGTCTGCAAGCATACTATTTCATTAATAGTGTCAGGGATTGGGCTCTCTTATAGAGTGGGTGTAAAGTTGGGCCAGTGATTGGTTGGCCATTCCCTTTGTTTCTGCCCCATCTTTATCTCTTTATCTTGCAGGCAGATCCGATTGTGGGTTGAAAGTTTTGTGGGTGGGTTGGTGTCTCCATCCCTCCATTGGAAATTTTGCCTGGTGATGGGAGATGAAAGTTTCAGGTTTCATATCTGCTATTGCTAGGGGTATTAGCTAGGTTTACTCACATAGGTTTCTGGGAGTTTCCCTTGTTGTAGGATTCTAGTTAATTCCAGAAATGTCCCTACACCACTGCTACTCCCAGTTCTCTTTCCTAGTTCTTTCTCCTTCTGTTCTCTTTATACTTGATCCTTATTTTTCCTCCTCTGTCCCCTCACCCACCCAGTTTCCTCACTCCATCCACCCCAATGTCTATTTTAGCACTCCTTCTCAGTGAGATTCAAGCTTCCTTTCAGAAAAGGAAGGTCCTCCTTGTTGCTCAGCTTCTTTAGGTTTGTGGATTGTAGCATTGTTATCCTGTACTTTATGGCTAATATCAACTTATAAGTGAACACATACTTTGTCTTCCTGAGTCTGAGTTACTCATTCGGTATAATATTTTCTAGTTACATCCATTTCCTGCAAATTTCATGATGTCTTTATTTTTATGATTGAGTAATATTCCTTCGTGTAGATGACCCACATTTTCTTTATCCATTCTTCAATTGAGAAACAATTAGGTTGTTTCCAGTTTCTGGCTATTATGAATAAAGCTTCTGTGAACACAGTTGAGCAAGTATCCTTATGGTATGGTGGGACATCTTTTAGGTATATCACCAATAGTGGTATAGCTGTCTCTTAAAGTAGAACTATTCCCAACTTACTGAAAAACCACTAGTGTGATTTCCAAAATAGGTGTACAGGATTGTACTCCCACCAGCAATGGAGGACTGTTCCCCTTGTTTTGAATCCTCACGAGCATGAGCTGTCCCTTGAGCTTTTGATCTTAGCCATTCTGATGGCTATAAGATAGAATCTCAGAGTCGTGATGGCTCTGATGACTAAGGGTATTGAACATTTCTTTAAATGTATTTCAGCCATTAGAGATTCCTCTGTCATGAATCCTCTGTTTAGCTCTCTACCCCATTTTTAATTGGGTTATTTGATTTGTAGGTGTCTAATTTCTTGATTTTTTTTTAATGTATTTTAGATACTAGCTCTCTCTCAGATATAGGGTTAGTGAAGATGTTTTCTCATTCTGTAGGCTGCTGTTTTGTCCTATTGATGGTGTCCTTTGCTTTAAAGAAGTCTTACATGTGACCTCTCCCCTTCAGCTCCACCTTTGGACTCTGGTGGTTTCTGCTTGAGGCTGTTACCTTTGGAGCCAAGACAAAGTCCTTTGCAGATTGTCAGACCGATTCTGTAGAAAGCTGCCCGGGAAGTTCACGCGAGATACAACAATGCCCACTGCCTGAATATATCCGCAGACATCCGAGCCACTGGTGACCCTCGCTCCTGACTCCTTCCTGACTCCTTCCACAGTGTTTATCTTATGCAAATATAATTGTAACCTAGAGATTCACTTTTGATTTCTTGTGTACATATAAAAATGCTGGTACTGTCAGAGCCTCTCAGGAGATAGCTATATTTAGGCTGGCTTGTCCTTCCTTCAGTCTCTGCTCCTAAGTTAATCTCTGCAATTCCTTCCATGGGTATTTGGTTCCCCTACAAATGTAGAGGCTCACA
>JADRCD010167926.1:0-13426 GCA_019843815.1 Montemys delectorum
CTGGGCCTGGCAGAGGTCTTTCTCTCTAGGTCCATTGCTTTGATAAGTGTAGGTTAGACACTTTTTGTGTCTCTTCTTTTGGAGGTCAGTTTCCAGATCCACTAGCTAGTGACTTCCTGAATGTACTTCACAGTCCAGCCTACACAAGCAGAGTTCCCTGAGGTGACCTTTGAAGGTGCAAATTCCTTGGCTCCACCCTAAGGAACCACAGACTCTGGAAGGAGCCTGGGAACCCAGTATCTATAGCAAGCAGTCAGACCCTTGTTAAGTTTGTCCTGAAGGTTGTCCTGTCTTCTGCTCCCCTTCCCAGCTACTGTCTCTGTTCCTGCGCTCCTGAAAGAGAGAATTCAGGGGGGAAACAGCAGTAGAATGAGCATTCCAGAGCTAATTAAAAGCAAGCAAGATGGCATTTACATTTCTCTTCTCCCTATTAGGCCCTCCCCTACGTTGTCTTCCCTTACGGAGGGAACCCCAGGAAATGTGTGGTCCATTCTTCTCAGAATCCCATTTTACCCAGGGTTGAGTTCATTATAAGTAGATGTGTGAGATGCAGATATGTGTTTAGGACTTTAAGGACCTCTAAAGTTGAAAAGTTCACCAGGGGAAAGGGTAGCAGCGCTCTGTGCATGCGCAAGCCCTGCTGTCAGCGTTGTTTTTGGCACTGGTTTGAGCTGACCCAGCTAGAGTTGACCATTACCACCTATCGCTTTTTATGTTCTGTTCTGAGGAGCCCTAAGCTAGCCTAGCTGGAGAGATCACTCCCACTCTATGTCCAGGGGTGAGGGAGCATTGGTCAGTCCCTCCTGAAGCCAACCCACTGCTTCAAGTGCCCCTCTGTTCCTGAACTGTTTAATAAAGTAGCTATTAATTCTCATGGCTCTTTAAATTAGCTAAAATTAGTTCATTTTTTGACTCATAATTCCTACATGGCAAGTACTCAGTAGCTAGCTAGTTTTGGGTAGAGGCTAATATATTGGATGGGGTGCCACATTAATGTCATCCAGATAGCTCTCCTGGGCAATGCTGGCCATACTGTTAATGGAATTGTTAATGCATTGAAAATATGATGTAGATTATAAATATGTGAGATTTAAACCATTTTTCTTTTTTAGAAGTGCTGTTTGTTTTTAGAGAAGCAGCTTTATGTTGGTTGGCACTGACCTAAGGATGTGGCCCTCTTGCAGGAATTAGGTGGGTGTGGCCTAATATATTGTCAGGTGGGACTATCTCATGCTACGCCTTGTTGGAGGGCAGTGGTGCCTTTGCACCAAGTAAAAGGCCCCTATTGTTCTGGGCTTGGTCAAACCTGAGGGAAGAGAAAGCTGTGGATCCAGGGATTTCTGTGCAGTCCACAGCCTATAAAACCTTATGCAGCCATGAGTGGGGGAGTAGCCTTAGCAGTTGCAAATTTCTTTACCTGAAACTTACAAAGTTTATACTTTAGTTTAATGCTTTATTTAAATATTTAACATCTTTATTATTTAAATGTGTTTGTATAACAGAAGGGTGTGTGTGTGTGTGTGTGTGTGTGTGTGTGTGTGTGTGTGTGTAGGGGAAGGGTGTCTGCATGTATGTGCAAGAGCCTACCCAAGGAGTCCGTTGGGGAGGGACTCCAAGGTATGAGATCCCCTAGAGCTAAAGTTACAGACTGTGAGAAACCTGATGTGTGTCTTGCAAACTAAGCCCAGTCCTCTGTGAGAGAAGTTTGTGCTTTTAAGTGCTGAGTCGTCTCTCCGGCCCCTTCAATGCTTGATTTTAAAGCACTTCCAAGGCTAGGCCTTAGGGACCCATGAGCCAAAAAGAAAGGCCATTGCCTTTCTTTCAGGTTCATGAGATAAAGCAGGTAGTGCAGCCAGGTGGGTGCAGGGGCTGTCAGATGGTAGTTAACCAACTTGGAGAAGGTGCTAAGTTTTCCTGTCTGCTTGAGATGACTCAGGAGAGAGCCTTGAAGCCACACGACCTGGGAGGGGACATTGCTGTGGGATTTCATGGCTGCTGTAGCTTACCATCTGATCAGGGGAACTATAGATGACAGTCAGGGAGCGTCTAAGAATGGAACCCACAGAGCTGACATTATCTGACTTCAAGTATGGAGTCCTGGAGAAGCTCTTAGCTGCATCAATTGTCCTTGTAAATAGAACAATTCGAGAAATGTACTAGAATTATTTATGCTACATTTCATTTTTATTATTTGTGTTATAATTTGGATAAGAAATGTTCCCCCGCAGGCTCATGTATTGAGCATTTGGTGTCCCGCTGGTGGCACTGATTTGGGACATTCTGGCAGAGTTGGCAGGTGCAGTATAGCTATAGCAGGTAGGTTGCGGGGGACAGGTCCTCCAGGGTGTGGTATCCCACCCTGGTCTACCATGAGATGTGGAGAGTTTGCGCTGCACATGCCTGCCACCAGGAATCCAGCTGGCCCGCTGCTTCTTCTCTACACAGTGGATGGAAGCACCACGAAGCCGTGAGCCCAGAGGAACCTTTCGCTTCTTAGAGTGTCTCTGCAGGTATTGTGGTCCTAGCAAGGCAAAAAATACTGATAACAATGTTTTTACTTACAGCTTGCTCTGTAGTGCAGGCTAACCTTGACTTTGCTCTCTTCCCACCTGGGCCTCCTGAGTGCAAGGCTTACAGATTTGCATCATCATGGATGTGTGCATATTTTTTTATGTTTTATTTTTTTCTGAGACAAGGTTTCTGTGTAGCCCTGGCTGTCCTGGAACTAGTTCTGTAGACCAGGCTGGCCTCAAACTTATAGAGATCCACTTGCTTCTGCCTCCCAAGTACTGGGATTAAAAGTGTGTACCACCACCTCCAGGCTCACTGATTCTTATATCGTGACTTTTGATTTTATAAGCTTATCTTAAGCAGTTTACCATATAATGTACCATGATTTTCAGGGCCACACATATTGGACTGTAATCACTTCTTTAATTCATTCTTTGGTGGTTGACATTTTTTTTTAAGTGGCTTCTGATTGTTTTCTGGTATGAGCTGATATTATGATACATAACTGTAAACTTTGGATACATCCTTTTAAAGAAATCATGGCATCAAAATATATGAACGCTTGCTTTTCTTAGCTTGCTGCCAGAGCTGCCCCGAAGAAAGCTTGTGCCATTTGCATTCCTGCCAGCTGGGGATGACAGTGTCCTTTTCACTGAGGCGTTGCCCAGTTGTCATAGCTGTGCAAAGACTTTCTGTGATTATTACTGCAATGCTTAGAAAGAAGAGAATGGGGCCGGAGAGATGGCTCAGCAGTTACGAGCACTTGCTGCTCTTGCAGAGCACCCAAGTCCCCAGCACCCATTCAATGGCTCACAACTGCCCAACACCCCTTTCTGTCCTCCGCAGGCACCTGTACACACGTGCACATGCACTCACACAGAGACATATATGTAAAGAAACATAAAAAATATCATTAGACAGAAGAGGACAAGGGGTGAAGATGTGAAATGTGCTTGCCTAAGCAGAGGTGTGTAGAAGAGGGCAGAACAAGAACATAGAAAGGAACTTTTCTTTCAGTCTTTGCGCCACAGGTTGTACTTTTGTCCAAAGCCAGGGGTCTTGAGCCCTCTGGCACTTCACTAAAGCTCTGGATAAGTACAGGAAATGGATTTGCTTTCTGGGCTGGAGAAAAGCTCCTCCTTACCAGAAAGTCCTATAACATGAAATCCATCTATGTACCTGATCCTAAATTGAAGTGAAAATGGTTTTCTCAGACTCCAGTATGCATTTCATTATTGTGCACCTGACTTTGGGTGAAGGGAAAATGTGGTTCCCAGGGAGGAGCTCAGACAAGGAGGCATTCCCAGCTCTCCCATGCCTCGCTGTGCTGGGTTGGGTTCCGAAAGGCGAAGCCAGGGCGCCACGGCTCAGTCTGATGCCCCCTGAGCAGCATCTTCCCGCTGTTCTAGTTCATGAAGCTGGAAAATGGTTCCATCCAATGACTAGGAGCCCCGGTGCTAGAGCAGCGGGGGCCATGCCAATCAAAGCTGGGGGAGGTAGCAACTAGAGATGTATCCTGAGGGCCACTTCTAGGATGTGGAAGCCAAGAAAGGAAGTGTGGTCAGACCTATTGAGGATCGCATAGTGAGGAACTTTCTCTGTCTCCTCACGGCCACTTCTTTTTTCCCTTATCTTATTTTCTTAGTCATCTTTCCTAACAATAGCCTGTATGTCTCAATTCAAACTCTTGGTTAGATTCGTTCACCCATGTTCCCTCAGTCACAGTCAGGGGGCAGATGGGACACTGGGCTGTCCCGGCTCCCAGCTATAGGTGGAGCTTCTGTGATCACGTAGAGAATGTTTCAATTTGAAAAGTAGATTTCAGTCCCCCTTTTAGAGATAGCTCAGTATATGCATGAGACCCTTCAAGGAAGAGAGGAAAAGGAAGAGAGAGAGGTGGAAGATCATCTATGATCCAGGGGTAGAGTGTGTGTGAGCAGAAGGCATTCTGGGTTGTGTTCTGAGGCCCTGGAGTCACACCCTCACTGGTTCATCAGCAGCTGATTTAAAGACAAGACATTTCTCCTCAGCCTTGTCTTCTTGTATGGCAAAGGTAGATTCTGTCGGTCTCCAGAGAGGAGCTGGGTATGAAATGTAATCCAGACAAAAGTGAATTTTAAGCTGCAGCTCATGGCCTCTACTGTCCTCTGTGAGAACATAGTGTTACAATCCAGCCTCTGACCAGGCCACAGTGTCTTCAGTGATTTCCTTTCATACATGCCACTGTCTGTGAGCCCCTAGTTAACAGACTTTCTGATGCCAGGATATGTTACCTGGGGAGTGAGTTTACATCCAAGCCATACATTCTGTTCTTCATCTGCCTTTCCCTGACCAGGAACCAGAGAGGTGGGTTCCAGGCTCTTAATGTGAAACTAACCCCACACCTCAGAAAGCTGTAAGAAATGAAACCTGCTTCCACCACGTGGGCCCTGAATCCTTTCTTCAGAGACAGAGACCCCAACATGCTGTCTGTCTCTGATGCCAGGGTCTGAAGGCTCCTGAGAGCTCCTGCCTTGCAGTGGCCTCTCAGCCCATAGCCCTTAAAACCCTTTTAATAAACTCTTATCCTCCCCAGCAACCCACCCCAGTTTCCTCTTGAACCCTGTTCCCCGAGTCTGAATCCTAATATCCCTCCTTCTTACCCCTTCTCTTGGTGGATTTGATCTAGATTAAAGCCTTCTCAAACTTCTTATTCATATGGGGTATTATTACTATTTTAATTGTCAGGATCTCTCTATGCAGCCCTAACATGCTGCATAGCCCAGGCTGGGCACTAACTCCTGGTCTCCTACTTTGCCCCAGGGCTGGGATTATAGGCATGTACCACCACACTAATTTCTCTCTCACTTTTGTGCTTTGAAAGACTGAGGAACTTTCAAGTGCTGTTTTTGTGTGTCATCATTATTTATTATACCCAAAGTCAAACTCAGAGTTGTGCCAGCAAGATGACTCAGTCAGTAGAAAGCTCTTGCCATGGAAGGGTGATGACCTGAGATTGGTCTCGGGATTCCATTGTGGAAGAAGAGAACCAACTCCCGAAAATTGTTCCCTGACCTCCGGATAGGTGCTGTGGCATATGTGCAGCACCCCCCCCCCCAACATAATGCATACACACACATCCCCATTAGCAATAATTATAATAATAAATACAATTTTAAACAATCATATTTAGTAATTCATTGTCTTAGTCAGGGTTTCTGTTGCTGTAAAGAGACACCACGACTCAGGCAACTCTTCTAAAGGACAACATTTAATTGGGGCTGGCTTCCAGTTTCAGAGGGTCAGTCCATTCTCATCATGGTGGGAAGCACAGCGCGTGCAGCAGGCATGGTGCAGGAGGAGCCGAGAGCTCTCTCTCTCTTTTTTTTTTTTTTTAATTAGGTATTTTCTTTATTTACATATACATTTTCCCTTTCCCATTTCCCCCTCCAAAACAAACAAACAAACAAACAAACAAACAAAAACAAGAACAAACCCCTTTTGCCTCCCCCCTCCCAATGCCTGTCACCCCACCCTCTCCCACGAGAGAGCTCTCTCTCTCGTTCCAAAGTCAAACAGGAGAAGACTGGCTCTCATGTGGCTAGGAGGAGGGTCTCAAAGCCCACCCCCACAGTGACACACTTCCTGCAACAAGGCCACACCTCCTCCAACAAGACCGTACTTCCTAATAACGTCACCCCCATTATCACATCCGTTTTAAGAAAATGACAAGCCCAGTAAATGTTAACACAACTGCATCTAGTGCTTTTAAGTGCATTTATATTTAATACATTAAAAGTAACTTGCATTTCCTAAAACAAAATTATCGAGTGAGAGAAGAGTAGCATTGTTTTAAGCTTTTGCAATTCTTGTTAATGTCTGGATCGCTGCATCCTGTCTGCTGTGATATGTTGCTTCGGTTGAAGACTGCAAAGGAAATCCGCACCCGTATAGGCAGCTAGGAAGAAGAGATGTGTCTTACTATCTTTTCATAAAATTATGGGTGTTATTTGAAATCACATGTGTATAGGAAGTTGTTACTTAAAAATTAACTACACGGTGCTGGAGAGGTGGCTCAGCGGGTAAGAGCACTGACTGCTCTTCTAGAGGTCCTGAGTTCAGTTCCCAGCAACCACATGGTGGCTCTCGAACCATCTCTAATGAGGTCTGGTGCTCTCTTCTGGTGTGCAGGCATATATGCAGGCATGCTGTGTGCTTTGGTGTGCTGATAGGTACCGGAGTTAGCCATTTGTCCCAGGGGTCTTTTGGACTTGATGACCACGTTGGTTAGATTCACCACTCAGAAGGGTATTAAAGGACTGAAAAACAGTTCAAGTTATGGTTGGGGTTGGAAAGTTTTCCAAAATTTAAAATTTTTTTTTCTTGAAATTTCAATGCTATCATTGGCAACAAATGCTGTTCGTGGGTTTCTCTGATGTGACAGGCTCATTTTGTTCATTTGAAAATAAACTGCCACATCTCCGAGTCTCAATAACTACATTTCTGTCTACCAGTGATTCTTTTAGGTAAAAATGGTGTTCCATGAAAAAGGGAAACAAGGGGGAAAAAAACTTGCAATTCAAATTCCTCCTCCCTCCAGAGCTTTTCACCAAGCAGCCTCCTTAGAAGGCTCGGCACAGGGGCTGCCACAAGGCAGAGACTCAAGGTTGAAGGGGTAAACAGTCCTTACTGCTGCAGCCCTAAGCGCACCTCCATTGTGTGGTGATGTGCTCCGCACAGTCCAGGCCTGAGTCACAGGACCAGGGCTCCGTGTCATTCTCTTTGGCCATCACCCAAGTGTCAGCACAGCCCAAGAGATAGATACTATCTTCAGGTTATTATGAGAAATTGTTTTACCTTAAAAATCTCCTGAGATTCTTGGGGCTCTTAGGGCTCTGTAATCCACTCTTTAAAAGCTACTGTTCCGGGGCGTCTGAGTCTAAAGCGTGGCTGTTGTTATTTCTAGCTGGAGGAAGTCTACTGTGCCTAGTTTTATGGAATTTTCCCTCCCTTGTTTGAATTGGGTGATGGGCTCTGCACAATGTTAATCCCACAGATGTAGGGAGAAAGCCCATCGACCCAAATCATAGCCAAAGTAGTTAGAGCAAGCCTTTTAAAAATGTGTGTACACAGGCTCTGTCTCCCTCAAGGTGAGGTTCAAGAGCTCAGCCTGGGACATGGGGAAGACCCGGGCTTTTCGAGTTCAGTGTTAATCCCACCAGGAAAGCATATGACCACTACCACAGTTTTGAGCATATTTGAAGCAAGCTTTAA
Organism: Montemys delectorum; assembly: GCA_019843815.1. NCBI lineage: Eukaryota > Metazoa > Chordata > Mammalia > Rodentia > Muridae > Montemys > Montemys delectorum. The sequence goes on from JADRCD010167926.1 coordinate 7,765, forward strand.
TTAAATACTGGCCAAGATAATAGACTCTGCCCACGTCCATTCTGGGGCTTCCAGAAAATGGCCACAAGTTACATTGGCCAGGTGCTTATAAAGGCAAACCCATAGGGCTATGTAACTTCTTACCTTTGCCCAGCTGGGGGCAAGCACACATCCTGATGTATTTCCTACCTACATATCTCCCACCTACGTGTGATCAAGCACATTTGGTGGAGTTGGGTCAACCAAACTCGTTTAGGCAAGTGGAAACAAGGGTTTATAATCTTCTATAGACAACAGCCCCTTAAATCTCAGAAAATACCTGTCTTTGGGCAAAGGGCTTACAGGTTAGAGGCATTTTTGTTCTATGGATCTCTTAGGCACAGAAATTAAAACTTAAAACATTAACTTTGATTCTCACATCAGGAGTAAGGAGTTTCCAAATAGGAGGGAGGCTTGGCAGACAAATAGGTGGAGTTACGGAAGCAGAACAAGTTGGTGAAAACAACTTCTTGAAGCGATGACATGGTTACAGGGTAAGAAGGTGCTCACAACAAGGTGGTCATAAGAACCTTTGAAACAAAGGAATGGTTACTATTTCCTGGAACAGGCAGTACAAAATCGTTTGTAGTTAAGGTTACCGGTGGGCATAACCCAATCCTTGAGAAACAGATTTAATCATAAACAGGAATGGATCTAGTTTGTCTTTCATATAAGATGATTTCAAGTCTAAGATAGAGGAAGGTTGGTTTATCAACGGGAAGTAGGTGAGGGCTGTGGTCCCTCTTGGTGGCTGACATGGACACATGGCTCTTCATCCAGGCACTCCAGGTCTCCCCTGGGCAGCTGGCTTTGCTGGCAAGGCCAGCATCCCAGAGCCAGTGACTCAGGTCTTCAGCTCTCTGGAACCTGAAACTCCCTGTTCTTCCCAGGTTTTTTGTTTCCCATCTTCTAGATCCTTATCAGCTCCTGAAAGAGCCTTCCAAATGCTTCTCCCCTGCTGTGCCTTGAGTCTCCTTAATAGACTAGAAACAGAAGTCTACGCCCACAGACTCCAGGGATTCCACCACAGATGTGGTTAATTTTCTAAAATTTGACTTTGTTGCCTGCCCAACTTCATTTTGGGTTTATTTGGCATACAATTCCAGGTTGTAGTCCATTATTGCTGGAAAGTCAAGTGAAAAGGATCATGTCTAAAGCCAAGAGAGACAAAGAATAAACATGTAGATCTTAGTTTGCTTATGTTTAGATAGGTTCCTTTACTCCTACACACTTCAGTGCACAGCCTAGGGAACTGAACCACCCACGGTGGGCTGAGTCAAGCAACAATGAAGACAATCACCCACAGAAGGGCCCACAGGCCAAACTGATCTAGATAGTCAATCCCTCAATTAAGATGTCATTCCTAGGTGATTCTAAACTGTGTTAACTTGACATTTAAAAGTAATTAGCACATTGCCAATATTTAAAAATCCATGTTTATGAACCTATACTTGGTTTATTGAGACTCAGTCCTACCATAAACCAAGACAGTAACACCTATCTTCTCTTAAAGCATTAGAGAATCTGGCATTTTTACTTTTAAACTGGGTAACTGGCTGAGGGTGACAAGGAGACTCACTTCCTCTAGCCAAGACCCCACCACTTCCCATCTTTTTCGCAGAAGTGCTCCTTACTCTTCTCTGACCTCATTTAGATTAGAATTTTCCATCTCCACTTCTTAAAGAGAAAAGACATTTTAAGATTTATTTTATCTTACTTGATCAACTATGAATAAGTTAACGACAGTCTTCAATTAGTGATAGTTTTGAGTTTTGAACTTTGTGATGTTGTGAACACCATATGCATTCAATGGAATGCCATGCTTGAAAGTTTGGACTTCCATCTTTTCCTGGGCCAGTTGTACTCCAGGGATGGCAGGCAGGAAGCAGTAAACTAAAGTCTCAGTCAGCCCTGTAACCAACGTTGGGATCTGGATAGCAGCTAATCTAACTAGGGATTCCAACCAGTGCATGTGGTAGATGGTTATAAATGTGGCCCAAGGTAATACATTAAACTTGCTTAGCATGTTCTGACAGGCTAGAGAGATGGCTCAGCAGTTCAGACCATGTACTGACTGCTCTTAGGACCAGAATTAGTTCCCAGCACTCACTTTGGGCGGTAGCTCTTAGTTACTTGTAACTCTAGCTCTAGGGCATCTGGCACTCTCTTCCGGTTCTCAGGCATGAACTTTGCAAGTGATAAGGTTGTATGAGAATAGCCAAAGGTTCTACATGCCTGTCAGCAGACTGCAAAGCTGTGATGTTTAATAGCTTAGTAGCATTTTCACCTTTGGACACTTTTAACCTATGCTGGGTTTATTGGAACTCAAGCCTAGTGTAAGCCATGGAACATCTGTCATTTTAAAAATCATGCTGCTTTGGCTAGACAGACCGAGATCCACCTGCCAGATGATAACCTGCAAGGCGTGCCATGTGTATAGACTGAGTTTCCTGGTTAACGTGTGTAGAGATCCAGAGCAGCATCCACTTGCTGGCTCTGGAGCTGCTGCCGTGGGACCTGCGGGTTCCACAGGGCACTCACTGTTTAAGAACCACAGATGCTGTGCATGCATAGCTGAAAAGGAGAAACACAGAGTCCTTGAGTGCTTTTGTAGAGATGAGTGTGTCAGGCAGCTGGTTCTGCCGAGGAGCACAGTGTGCTGAATGTAAAATACGACAGGTTTGAAACATCTGCAGATTCATAGCTCTGCAGCATCAGCAGAGGACCTCCCTCGGGTTATCACTCCAGCCGTGTCTGAGTGGGTCCTCTTAAAGGCCATGTGGCCCTACTGTGTGCATAGCTCTTATACAGTTGGGGCTGAAGGAATCATCTTGACCAGCTCCCCTCAGAGCACCTCATGTCCAGGTTGGGGGTTTTAAGCAGGACCGTGATCATTGCTTTCTGGAGTCCACGGTGTGTCTCTGGCCGCTTGCCTATGAGTGGGCTGGACCTGGGTCAGTGCGCAGACCTGACATGAGCCACCAAGATGAGGCAGCTTAGAGAACCCAGAGATGAGAGGGAGAGTTCCAACTTAGCATCATGGTTCTTTTTCTCTTTTATAAAAAGATCAATCTCATGTCTAATTCATTTGAAAATTCTCCACTTCTCTGTGTGTGTTTTTTTGGTAAAAATAGAAGTCTCTGAGGATTGCAGGTTCCTGCTGAATTTTATGAGCAACTTCTCAAAGCCTGGTAACCAGGTTCTTCTAATCTTTCCTTGAGTGAATTAAGCACCAGTGGGAGGCTTGCTTTCCGGATGACTGGTTTGAATAAAAGACTTTCAGCTCTGGTGTAGGAGGCTTTTAAGGTCACCCAATCAACCTGTAGGCCAGAGAAAAGCACATTGGACAAGTTGGGCTCTGGGCCCCCGCTCCTATTCTTGTCTCTTCTATCCCCTCCCTGCAACTCTCTGGTCCCAGCCATCGCCATCTCTGCAACAAATTCCCAATGTGCCTCCTTGCCCTCTGGAAGAACTTTTTAGAAGACAAATAGGATTGAGTTCCCCCCTGGTTATAAGCTTTGGTACTTCTCCACAGTGTTTGGAGTTTTGTTTATGGTGACGGAGAAGGGCAAGAGAAGATCTTTCAGGGGGCTGAGGGGGCTCCCTGTATACCTTAGGTGGTAGTTACACGTGTATTCACTTTGTGAGGATTTCTGTAGCTGTACCTCTGGGATGTGCACATTTCTGAGTGCATGTTGTACTGCTATAAAACCTTTTCAAAGTGGTTCAGTCATAACCTGACCCTCCTGTCCTTCCAAGGTGGAAGTAAAGCATACTGCGAAAGGGGGACGCTGGGGATTCCTGAAGGAGGTTGTTAGATTTGGTGGCTTGGAAGTGGCACATCTTATAAGATTCAGATCTGTCTGATGAGTGGTGTCATGGAACTTCAGAGTGCTGGGACAACGACAGTTGCAAGAGACCTTTAGAATCCATTACAAAAGGTTATGGTTTAGGGCTAAAGATGGAGAATTAATCCTGGCCCAATCCCTGTCCTAGAAGGGATTTGTTTCGGATGAAGGTTGATTAAGTGTAGGCAGGCTATGGCTCTTAGCAGGAGTGTAGGCATGCGGTAGTGCAAAGCTTGCCTGAAATCTGCAATCAGGGCAACTAGGTAGGCAGGAGGCCACAGGACGTTGGACTAAGGCCAGCCCTTCCCTCACAGACAAGCTGGGAAAATGTCCTTGAGAAATGACCTTCATGGTTGAGCCAATACAGGGGACTCTGGAGGAGCTGAGACATGAGGTTGAAGAAAGGATTTGTGTCCAGGAAGTTGCTGGGAATCGGCAGAGAGAAAAGGACATTCAGCGCCAACTGAGTCACCAACTTGCCTAGTTTTGCAACCACCGGTCCTTTTTATCCAGCTCTTTGCACCAGGTATGGCGACACAAGCTTAGAATACCAGCAGTTGGGAGGCTGAAACAACAAGACTGCCACAAGTTCGAGGTCAGCCTGAGCTACATAATAAGATCCTGTCATAAGAACAAACAGACAAACCTACTCAACAACCACTCTCTCCATTTAATACTTTGCAAATTAAATTTTGTAACTGACATTTACAGACTGTTGAGTTGATCTTGCTGGGGGTCTTTCTCACTTTGATGGCCCCCTGCAACACTGTGCCCCACCCCCGGCACAATCCTGGGACCTTGTCAATATTTGTAGGACAACCAGAGGTATCCAGGTCCTGAGAAGGAGGTCCTGACACTCTATAACCACTTGGCTTAGTCCACTTTCTACTACTATAACCTGGTACCAAAGACTGGAGAATTTACAAAGTAAGGAAAATGTATTTCTCACAGGTTCAAAGGCTGGAGAGGCCAAGAGGAAGTGCCTGGGCTGGGCAAGGTCTTTGGAACTGGCTCCATCACACCGTAGGGAAAATATACCTGCTAGACACAGCCTTATAAGCTCCCTCACCAGCAACCCACTCCTTCTAAAAATGGCCCAGTGCCTACGGTGGCGTGAATCTAGTCATGAAGAAAATTTCTTGTGAGCCTTTCACCTCTTAAAGGCCCTGACTCCCAATACTGCTACACTGATAGTTAGGCCTCATCCTGAGTGGTGGAGGGGCATGCACACCTTAGGACTCCCTGAGGATTGGGTCTCCTCCTCCAGGACACTGAGTCTCAGAGCACACAGCTCATCAGCGGTAGAATGGGGTTTAAACCTTGAGGTATCTGTCTCCACAGTCCCTGCCCTGACTCTGTGAGTCTTGAGTTCAGCACCATTGTCCTAAGGACTTCCTGCTGAGCAATCCCAGCAGTTGCTATCTTCTATTCAGGGGAACTTTAACTGTCTCAACAATGACCCAAAGATTCCATAGACCGTGGAAGTGTGCAAGCAACTCTGGGATCTGGCCTCTAACAGTGGTTGGTCACATCCCTAGCCATGTGGCATCTTCATGGCATGCATTAATCACACTACAATGTCTGTAGCTGTTTGCACATATCAGCTTCTTGGGTGGGCTTCTGTTTTTTAGGATTTATAACTTTCCCATTGTTGTTGATGTGGGTGACTATAAATACATATACACAGATAGGATGATGTTTAAACCCTACCCCCAGAGACCTGAAAAGCAAGAGGGAATGTCATAACCTCAATAAGAAATCCCGAGTGGTCAGGTATGATGCAAAATACCCCCCCC
>JADRCD010167927.1:0-15040 GCA_019843815.1 Montemys delectorum
CTCACAAATCTTGGCATCAGACTTCTCCTTAGAGAAAACACTCAACTGTACAGGGAATACACTGGCAACAAGCCCAGCCCTTCATACACAGCTGTTAATCAGCTGAAACATGAGCAGGCACTTGAGAATATCAAAGACAGCATCTGCTATGAAACATAAAAACAAAGGACAAACAAGACTGTAAGACAGACAGGCCACAGAGGGGAAAAAAAGAAACCACTGGTATCCCATCCGTTATTTTTCAAAAAGATAGGCTAATGGGGTAGCTCAGTGGTTAAAGGCACTTGCAGCCAAACCTGATAACCTGCATTTGATCCCTAGGACTTAATGGCAGAAAAGAACCAGCTTCTGCAGACTGTCCCCTGACTGCCACATGCAGGCCAGCCACACACACACCAAATGAACAAACAAGCAAACACATTTAACAGGAAGCACGAGGAACAAGAGCACTGCGTACCTGTATCTTTCTTTGGAATAAAGGAATCATGTTTTTCCAGGGGATCACCAAGACATTTCCAAGAAACATTTTTTTTCTTTTGTAGGACAATCTCTATTTTTCCAACATTTTCAATAACTCGTACTGAAATGAAGAGAAATTCCATTTGTTTCACTAACATTAAATAAATGTTAAATAAACCTAACCTTTTACATACAGTCACACTGTATGCTGCTATTACATAACAATGCTGATAATAAAAAATAAGATTTTGTTCATTTAGTAAAATTGGTTTTTATTTTATCTGATGTTAAATCAGTTTATTTTAGATTCATATGGGCCTCTTTCAAACCAACTTATCAAGGCCAGATATTGTATGTGTGGCTTTCAAAGGGGCACAGATACAGTCATGGACAGAGATCTAGCCAACAGCTTGAAACACGTCACACTGAAAGGACCCACAAAACCAAATTTGTATGTGGTATTCCCTTTTCATATTTTTAGTTAAAGCTCAGAAGTCTATATATATGAATTTAGAACAACACTAAGCCTAAAAATATAAGAACAGTCTCGGAAGAATCAGCACTAGGAAGTCCATGAGTCCGTGGGCATCTCTGCTCACGGAAAGTCTTCTAGATGCTCTTCTTCCTTTCTCAGTGACTAGAACAGCTCCACATGTGCAGCCAATAGTAACATGGACGTCTAGGCCCTAATTTAAGTCAGATAAGGTGAACGTGCTTTTGAAGTTGTAACACAAACTGCACTTTTGCTCAGCAGCTCGCTGTCTATCCTTCCACACTGTGAACCCGACATCCACTTGACGGTATGATTCTATAAAAAGTGCTCCTGTCTGTGTGCCTATGAGCTGTATGTGAGGAGCAGGGCAGAGAGGAATCACAGAAAGGAAACAGGAATACTTTTAAGGGAGAGAAAAAGGAAAAAAAAAGAAAGAGATAAGAAGACTAAGGAAAAAGAAAGTAGGAAAAAACAGAAACCAGCGTGTACTTTAAAATTAATATATTTTATGACATGAAAATAAATATATGTAAGAAAAATAAGATAAAGGCCTGGATTTCTTTCTTCTTTTCCTATGAGTGTGTATGTGTGTATCTATACATCTATATCTATACATGCATAATTTGTTTCTGGTTTTTGGTACTTACCAGAAAAATTTTCTTGAACTTCATGGCTTAGCCCTGAGATTATTAAAAAAAAAAAAAAAAGTTCATCATTACCACTAAAATTCAATTCACAAAAATCAATCTTACACCTGTAAGATTACTTTTAATATACTATTTCAAAATGCTAAGGACTAGAAAAAATGAGAGACTAAAAGAAAATTAATGTTCCAAATTACTTAAAGTTCTTCTGTTTTCCCATATCTCTTTCCGCTAACTGAGGAGTAAATATTTAAGCATCACAAGATGGTAACCCACTTTCTCCACACTGACAATCCTACACAGTAAGAAGTGAGCAGAGGAGGGGAGAGAGAAGGCAGGCAACCCTGGGATTCAAGCCCCACTGTGCAGTCTGTGCCCTGTTAACACAGGTCAGTCAGTTAACTTAGCTGCCCCGCCTCTTTCTTATAGTTGAACATTTATTCAGTGCCCCAAAACAATTTGTGGGAGGGGGAGTCTATAAGCAACCAAACACTTTCCAGGTATTGTGGACATAATGGTTAACATGAGACAGACTTTGCACTTGTTTTGTGTCTTTCTGGATTGGATCAGAGTCATCTGTGTGATCTTTGCACTGGAACAATCCACTGGAGCCTCGTGGGGTCACCACTGTGCACACAACTCAAGATAGTGGCTCCCTCTTGTCCAGACTCCATCAGAAACCTATACTTCAGTAGCAAAGGATAGGGTCCCATAGGGCCCCCGCCTTACCTCCATCCCTCACCCATGAATGCCTGTTGAGAAGGCCTATGTTGTGTAGATCCAAACCAAGTAACTGTAGTGGCTGTGAGTTCATATTACATGGGTTATGTCAATTAAAGAATGGAATTTCACTCCCCTTGTTCTTGAATTTCTTCTGTTCCCCCTTCTACAGGGTTCCCTGAGCCTTACAAGGGGTAATAAAAATGACTTCTTTAGGGCTAATCCTGCATCTGTCACTTACACTCATCATCTTGGGTAGCCAAGCGTCTCTATATTGATCATCATTCACTATGAATGGAAGATTCTCTGGTCAGTGCTGAGATTAGCCTGTCTATAAGATTATGAACACAGATATTTAGAAGGCACTTTGACTTTATGTCTACTTAGCTAAATAGGTAGTAATTTTCTTCCTAGGCCTATGGCATATGTGGTTTTGGGACAGCTTTGCAGCACCAGGTGTCGTGCCCCTTCTGTGGACCTAATCCAGTCAGGGAGAGGTTGATTATCCCTATCACAGTGATAACACTATTTGCTGGCAAGTTGAAGCTTGTAGTTCCCAGAAATCACTGCTAGGGAAAACCCCTGTTGCCTTTCTCCCTCAGCAGCCTGCATAACACTCTGGCACTCTGAAGCTAGAAAGCAAGGAAGAGGCTTCCAGCTCAATTCTAGCTTGAATGTATATGATGGTTGCATAATTTTTTACTGGAATTTTTGCTTTTTATATGTGTGCAAGTGAGACCTCCCTGCAATACAAATCCAGTTTCTCCAGCCTCATTTGTCCTATAGTATATAAAGTACCTCGATGGCCATGGAATCCAGCCAGCTACATGGTTCCTTTGTGGTTGTGAAGTCAATCAGAGTCTCAATACTCTGAAAGATGCTGCTGTCCCATGGGCCAAAACATTTTAAAGTAGCTCTAGCCCTGAGCCAAGCTCCCCAAATCCTCATCCAAAGCTCCTCAATTTGACTTCTTCGCATCACTATAGTCATAACGAGGTGTAAAGTCCAATTCTTTAACAGTCACTCCACAATGGGATATAGCTCCTGAACTGAGTTTTCTTTTCTTTTTTTTAAGTTGTTAATTTTTTATTAGATATTTTCTTTATTTACATGTCATACGATCTAATATGTGTCTAGACAAGACCTTGATGGTTAAGGGATTCCTTCTCTAAAGAATCTCATTTAGGACAGTGTAGAGACACTTGTTTTGGGAGCTCCTACTAGCACTGCTTTGGGGATAAGTCTAATTAACAACTCAGTTGGAAAGAAAAGAAGAGATAGGCTGTTGACTACAATGAGTCTAGGAAAAGAATAGTAAACGTTAACACAGAGATTTCACATAAAGTGCTAATGACTAAGGTTAGCTTTTCTAGTGTAATTAATCTCTCCCATAAGAGGCAAACAGGCTGTACACTAGTAAAAAAAAAAAAAAAAAAACACACAAGAATTAGGGGTTGGAGAGATGGCTTAAGAAAGCTCCCTACTTTTCTAGAGTATCCAAGTTTAGTTACCAGCACCCAGGTTGACAGCTCACAATCACTTTGTAAGTTCAACTTTAGGGGATCTGAATTCATACAAAGAGCCATACACACATAAGTAGAAACAAAAATCTCTTTAAAAACTTTAATGAAGAGAAGAACTAAGCATTCTCTAGGGAAGGACAGAGTCCAAGAAAAAAAGCTTAGGACACAGTGATTCTCAACCTTCCTAACACCGTGACTCTTTGATACAGTTCCTCATTCTGTGGTGACCCTCAACAACAAAATTGTTTTCATTGCTACCTCATGACAGTATTTTTGCTATTGTTATGAATCATAATGTAAATATCTGATATAGAAGCCTTGTGGGAGGTCGTGACACAACTTCTTTAGAGGTTTGAAGTTAGTCATTTATTGAATGAGGCTGGGGTCAGGGGTAGGGGGTTAGTAAAGAAAAAAATAGTAAATTCTGACTGAATTCAGAATTAAAGGAACTTCTCTTCATTAATAAAACACAGTACTGAGCAGACTTCTGAGAGCTGAGAATTTCAACTGACTGGCATGTTTAAAGCATTGTTGTGGGAGTTGGCAAGATGGCTCAATGGGTAAAGATGCTTTGTTAACTATATCTTTTATTCTTCTATAGTAATTCTTATTTCTGAGGCTTTCTGCTTCAGTCTGCTAACCTAGGCCTAGTCCTGGAAGCTTTTAGCCTCTGTACAATCTTATCTAGGGCTAGAATGTTTTCAGCCTAAGACTTGCTTTCTAGCTCTTTCTGGACTCTAGTTGGCTGGTCAACTCAGCTATTCTGGCTCAAAATTCCTCTCCATGCTGACTGATTCAATTTGGCTTCTCTCAACTTCTGAATTGCTCTGCTTGGCCTCAAACTACCTCTGGCAATCTGTTCTAATTTTCTTGCTCCTTTTCATTCTCTGGTTTGTTCTGTCTTCACCTTGTCTAGCTTGTTCTCTCTCTCTGACCTGTCTCTATAAAACTCCAGTGAAACTGCCTCCCCCCAACCCGATTGCTCCCTCTTACAGCTTTCATCTCACAAGTGATGGACATATCCTATCCAGTCAAATCTTTGATTTGTCACTTTGTCTACCACGCAATTAGACATCACTTTTAAACATAGGTGCTTCCTATTACAAACTAACTTTACCTCCGTTGTTTGGGATTACAGGTGTATGCTAAGGCTGAGCCACACCACAACTAGAAACAGACTTTTCGGTACAGTCTCATCATATGATCAAATATCCTGCAACATTCTTTGATTAAATGTGTATGCTAGGGCTACAGCCATACCATAACCAGAGACAGGCTTTTCCCAGTATTCAGTCTCAGGGTTCATAGTATGATCATATATCCTAAAATAGTGCTTGCCATGCAAGCCTGACCACCCCAGTCCTTTCCTGGAACCCATGTAAGGGTAGAAAGGAGAGGACCCAATCCATACAACTTTAACCTTCATACATAGTATGTCATGGCACTTACACATACACATCAAAGCACAGATAAAACAGTAACAATTTATTTTAAAACACTAATATATATTTGCTATTATTTGGACATATTTTCGGTGTGTCATATCTATTTTCCAACTAGAAATATGTCATAGTCATAAGAGGAGAAAACAATGAAACCCTAGACTCAAACTCACTATAAGTGAGAAAGAGAAGCCACACTGGGTACCTTTGGTTCCAGACTTCAGAGCTGACTTGTTGCTTCTGACAGAGCGTATTATCTCTGGGCTGTGAGGAGGTGGGCAACTGAGGGACACAATATGAACTTGCAGTCCAGGCTGTTTAGTCTCTGACTTTGACCTCCTGTGGCAGAGCTGGCAAGGACTGGGCATCCTAGTAAGGAATGCTCAGATGGTGACCAAAGGTTTTCAGGGACTTATTTATAGATATCAAGTATGAGAGACTTTTATGATGGATTCTGACCACATCTGATTGCTTAAAGTCAGGGATCTGAGATGCAATGGACCGCACATTAGACTTCTGATTGCTTAAACTTGGAAAGGGGATCATGCTTTCATTTTTATTAGCATGAAGGGAAATAATAACTATAAAAGGATCAGAAATGACAACCCAAAGCAACAATAGCATATAAAATATTACAGCACTCTTGACTGCAGAGCATGCTACTGCCATAATGAAAGGAAGCAAGCTATTCCCATGGATAAGAATGAGGTACTCACCAATATGTATAAGGTAAGAATGATCCTTGATGACTGCTTCTGCTCTCAAGGAGTCATCCTGGAGGTCAATGATTACTGAATCTAAATTGATATTCTTAAAAGGAAGTGAAGACAGAAAGATTAAAGCACGGGAACTGACCCCAACAACCCCATTTGTGGGGTGGTGAGTGATGTTTTCATGTACTGCTTTATAGATCTCCACAACATAAATATTACTTCTGGTTCTTATTTCTTTCTCATCCAAGGCAATTCTTACCCTTCTCTGAACAGCGTTGTAGTTCTACAAAGGTAGGACCAGCAGTGAGCAGACATGTGCTCTGTCCAATATCCACTATGGCCCTTGTCTTGAAGTTATGAACCCTTGAGACTATCTGTAGAGTATCTATTAGTTGCTCAAGAATAGTTTGGGTTTTTTTTGTTTGTTTGTTTTTGTTTTTTTGAGAAACAATTCAGCAAAAAATAAAAGGTATGAGCCAGAACCCAAAATCTCTAGCTATTTTCATTTTAGTTTTTCCACTACTGTGTGATGGTGGAGAGGTACATAACCTATTAATGTCTGCTATGATGTTTACTCAGGGATGTCTTAGATGTCTTTTGTTTCTATGTAGACTTAGTGAAAGTGTGTGATACTTACTACTTATACCATGCATTGTCTACATTGTCCTTTAGTAGTTTTCCCTTTCCTTGGTCACTGCACTTCAAACCCCATGGGAATGAATGCAGAGCAGATCCCAGCTTCTCCGGGGCTGCCCCCTTGGCTTTAGACTGTGGGATGAGGAAACAAGAGCTAGAGGGAAGAACACATAGGACTTGTGGTGTGTTGAGTCAACACAACTGTTATCAGGCAGAAGGTGGCCACTCCAGCACCGTGTTCAAATCCCTGCTACAGGAGAGATGAGGCTCTGCACTTCTATAAAAGTAGCTTGAACTCTTGAAAATCCCAGGGATTTTCTTTAGATTGCCTTTAGATCCACAAGGCTCAAATGTGGACACTCAGCAGGTGTTGGACTATGTGGCTGAAAACATCTAATGGTGCCTCATATAGAAGAGGTGCCACTCAAAGGCCCCATAAATGAATGAGCTCCCTAACCTTTGTCACACAGGGGCACCTGAAGACCATTAACAGTTCAAGCATATTAAGTCTCAGCAATATAAGCTTTCTAATCTCAGAAGATGTAATCTTATGGCGAAGTTAACTGCAAAGCACACACAATGCTTAATAGTTTAAAGGCTACACAGCACATCTGCCAGGCAGGAGCCAGAATATCTAAGTTACAAACACAAATTAATCCTTCTTTGTAAAATGGGGAGAACAGTGCTTTCTACCTTGGAGTAGTTATGGAGAATGAACAGGTTAACAAGAAAAGACTGTAGAAAAGGGCCTCATATAAATAGACCAACTAATTCTTAGTATTTGTTTTCGATAGATGCTTACTTTTTGTTTGGTGTATATAACAATGGTGACTGAAGATTCTGTTTGGAACCAATCATAGCTGTAAGACAGTAAGAGTGAAAAATATTCAGAATGATGTACGAGAACACATGAAGTCAATCAATGTATAAAATCCACAGTGAGAAATATATTTCTCCTGGTAAAACTCTTTTCTGAATGGTGGTCTTAAGATGTTGCAATTATCATGATATGGCTGACATCTATTTACAAATGTAAATATCTATACTTCCATGTATTTGAATAAAACCACCAAAATAGGCAAAATAAAGCTTATATATTTTTCTACTAATATCAGAGTAATAACAGAACACATACACGTGTATTAAGGAGCATGAAGAAACCTGCATGCTTATTACCTTTCCTCTCTATAAAGCAAATATCACTACTAAAGAAATTCATTCTTTAGCTGGGAAGATGACTCAGTGGTAAAAATGCTTGCTAAATGAATGTGAGGACATGAGTTCAAAGCCAAATAGATTACATAAAGCCTGATACGGGACTGCACTTCTGTAATCCCAATGTTCCTGTGGCAAGATAGAAGGCAGAGGCAGGAGAATTCCTGAAAGCTCACAGGCCAGTGCCTTTAGCACATGTGGCAGCAAAGGACAGGGGAAAAAGATCCTGTTTCAAACAAGGTGGAAGGTGAGGACCCATGCCCAAGGCTGTCAAAACCTTCACACATACACCGTGGTACATGTGCACACACAAAATTTTTAAAAGAAATTCATTCTTCAAGGTAATGGGTCAGTAATGAAAGTTAAGGTAAAGCTGATCAAGTCAATACTGATTACCTATGCAAAGACAGCCACATGGAGGCATTCTTATCTTAGTCCCTTAACAAAACTGTCCACAAACTTATTTAACTCTATGTATAGCAAGGTACTTCTATTAGAGCAGCATAGACCAGCAGAGGGGAAAAGAATAACAAAAAAGAAGCCTCAGTACATTTAAAGCACCATGAACAAACATTTGGTATTAATCGTTCAGGAAAATTAGAGTTTAAGTATTTCCATTAAAATTTATTTTTTAAAAAACTCCACCAAAATAGGTATATAAAGATTGAATACTAAGATAAATGGTGGCATGATTATGTGATCAAATAAAAAGAAAAAATGCTTTCACAGAATGCTAACAACAGATATTGCTCACAGGCAAGACTGTAACAGTAATTTGAATATAGTATGGACAGGTAGTGCATAAGTCAGGAAAGCACAATGTTAGGCATCTATGTCTAAGGTTAATGGGGTTATAGCTGTTTTTCCTGTTTCTGTGTTTTCTAAACTTTCTAAACTGAATATACATTTTATCATCAGAAAAAAAATTAAGACAATGTTTTAAAGTATTTAAAATGGAACCAACTTCGGTGACTTAAAATCTGTTCATAGAACATCTCCCTCTGCCCCTGCATCTGATAAATGAGGTACTGCAGTTCATGGGATAAGCAAGACTGACTGGCAAGAAGCAGTAAATCCTTTGGTTCTTTCCTATAATGTTTGTAGGTTTGTGTTGAACTGCTCTCCCTTTGAAATGTAAAAAAGAATGCATACCTTGGAGAATTAGGGACTTCCCTGGGCAGTGTGTCTGTCACTTGGCTCTTGGGAAGCATGCCTTCACAAAAACAAAACAGTAATTTAACTACATCACACTTGACTCATGTTAGCATACATACATAAAGGACATAAGTAATAAGTGTGCTACTAAATGCATTTTTATAAGGCAGAGACCCTTGTCACAGTATGTTCTTTATGTGCTTTCCAAAAGCTTGCTCTCTCCCAGTGGTGGCCACTACTGTAACTTATGACACCAAACTAGTTTTAAATAGATGGACATGTATTAATGGCACCATTTACTATATAGAGAAGGGATCGTAAGACACGGTGTCCTTTGGTCTGGCTTTTTTGTCTATCCTTATACCCATTATACTTCTAATGAGGCAAACCTACCACAGCACAAAGGAGACCAATTCCAAATACCTTTTTAAAAATCAAGAGAGCAGCACAGAGATACAGCTTATGAGAAGAGAGTAATGCCAAACTTAACAGAATCTATCTTGATTTCAACATGTACAAGAAGAAACCATAAAACAAACCTTACATGATATCCTTCTGGGAACATAGGGTAAGCCCAAGTTAGAGCAGCGTAAATAAGTAAGGTGGTCCAAAAGAACACTCTCCCTCTCAACAGTGCTAGCTGACAAAATGACGCCAGTGTAAGGGACCTGGGCCCTACTGCACAACAAAACTCATCTATCTCACTCAGGATTTTAATCAGCTGTTGGAATAATGACACAAAAAGCAGGCACATTTGCAAATATAGAATTATCATAGACTGAGCTGAGTCAAAGTAGAAAGTTACAAAGTACAAACATATATATATGTACATCTATACATACACAAAAACAGATACATATGTACCTCACTACTATACAGGATCCAAGTCACAACATGTAATGGCTCCACAATGAAGAGTGCTATGTTTCACATTTAATGCTTTTTTTAATTGAAATGTTAAATAGAGTACACCCAAAGATGCTGAAAGCCACATGTGGTAGGCAAGAGGGAAGATTATTTCTGTAGCATCACAGAAGAGTCAACCATCAGATAAAGCCCAAGGCCAGCCCTGCATTTACTGCAGTCTTATACCATAACAACTTCAAACATCATAAATGGCTAATTACAGACTATCTTCTCTCTTTAAAAGAAGGTAATTCTATTGAAAACCTAGCTTGCTAACTCTATTTCTATAACTTTGTTTTGTACACAGGGAAGGAAGACTATCTGAATCTACAGGCACAGTTAACATAATTCAGAGGCGCCCCATTCATGAATCATTGACCACCACACCACACTTGGGTGCTAAAACAGCAGTGCCAACCATGAGGATGTCCACACTGCTCAGTCAAGGAGCAGCCTAGAGTAATAAGCTTCTGAAATCTATCCTAACACCAGAGGTGAAGTCACATGCCCAAGAGACCACCTTAGCCCTGTTTTAGTCACTATAAGCATTTATGCATTGGACTCAGAGATTTCATTGGAAGCAATTATTTTAAGAGAAAGAGTTAAAATAAGGGGCCCATAATGTTCTTGTAAATCCCTTAAGTTTGCCTAAGCAACAGCAGCTTTTGCATTTATTAAAAAAATCTGAATACCCCAGATAATTCTATGTAGCAATACCACACATAAACCATGTAAATATGAGCAATTTTTATTATTAATTTATATGACTTACCATTTAAGACTCTCTTTCCTTCATGACAGTCTGTATTGGAAAGGAAAAAGTCAGGTAAGAATACTATAACATGAAAGAGAACATCAAGCCATTTTTATTGTAACTACGTTATTGTTAAACAAATAGAATAGAAATTCCAAGGATAGAAATGGGGCTATGACATGGAAGGCCTTTCTTTCAAATAAGTCATTTTAGTAGAGATCATCAGCCCATTTCTCCAGATATGTAGGATTGTGTGTGTGTGTGTGTGTGTGTGTGTGTGTGTGTACCCACGCATACATCTTTGCATCCCCATCCCAGTATTTTAGTAAATTTATTTCTTGACCCCTACTCTCAAGAGCTGGCAATCAATCTGTGGACTCTGAGAATGCATAGCACAGGTTCTACCATTGAGCCACATGCACATCCTAAGAGCACTTACACTCCAAGCTTTGTCTGAGATGTCATATTCTAAATTAGTATAAAGAAAACATAACTTACTAGTTATATTCTATAAAATACAAATATTAAATACGCTGAAGAGATTTTATTATCTATTATCGGTCTGTTGGTCTATAACTGTATCTATACTGCAATAAGCGTAAAGTCACCAAAAGGAAGCAAATATGTTAAGACTTTCATATGTATATATAATACAATTATTAGAGTTAAAACCCAGAAAAATATTTTCAGGTATATTTTTCAAGATAGCAGCCAACTCACAAAAGTTTAATATATTTTAATAACCACAGAAGTCTACACAATTATGGTCAAAATAATCCCCTCAGCAAGTTGTTAGTAGTTTTAAAGAATAACAGACTAAAATAACATATTCAAAATGTCAAAGATGTCACAGGTGGTGTCCCCCTTCTCACTGGTCTCAGGACCCCTAAACATGTGGCCCTTTTTTCTCAAGGGCTGGAGTCACAGATGTGTGACATGCTCTGCTTTCAAATATTTTTCTCCTAATTTCTAATAATCAAAATTCCCATAAACAGGTCTAATCCACTCATCCAACACACAGTTAAGGAAACCAGATTGTCATCTTTCCCCCTTTTAATCAAAATAATTCTGTAACTGAAAGGACTCTTACAATATGCAGCAAACTCTTGCCTTTCTCTTCCTCAAGAATGCAAATAAGAGGCCAAGGCCTAAACTGACCCACAGCTCCTCAGTAAAGCCAAGACCTGATCTGTCCCCACCCCCTCGAACCCCAGCCTACTTTTCTTGACATGCTGTTGTTTAATAATTCTTAAAAGCATACAAGACTTAAAGCATGATAAAAGCTGTACCTAAAATGCCTATTGCTTATCACTGCCAAAGAACCCCATGTGCCATTTATAAGGGAGCACTGATGTCCGCTGCCTGGTCCTAACTGTCCTCCATCAGTGTGACCTGTTATGGCTACTGCAGCTGTGATTATCTGCTTTACCTGAAAAGAAACAGCGCATTCACAGTACTGCAAATTAAAGCCATCTCCGTGTATTTTAGAGCCACGGTCTAATACATTTCATTTGTCATGAAAAAAAATCTGTTTTTACCCAAGGCACTCATACATTTTGAAAAATTACTCTAGGTAATTTTCTAGGAAAAAAAATTACATCAGAGGACTATTTTGCCCAATGTACTCTGACTTCAATCTGCCATAACTTATTGGATTTTTTCAGAAGCAACTCCCCCACTGCCCATTTTTTAATATAAAAAATTCCAGTATGAAGAAAGCTTCCCCTTAAATTATTTAAATTACCTATCCAATTGTAACAGTCTAAGTTTTAAAAAGCTGAGTCATAGAAGCTCTTTTCCATGTTAAACACATTGATATTTGCATCATTGGAGTTGGAAGAGAAAATCTTTCCCGAAGAAGAAATTTTGTGTTCTTTGTTGAAAACAAGTTGCAGCATTTGAAAGACTCTATGAAAAACCAAAGTGATATCCTTTTCTAATGTTGGCTAAATGGCAATATTCTGTCTGGATAAAGCCTGTCTTCTGGAAGAGCTCAGTTAGTCAGAGACTGCCCCCTGCCAGTCAGCTGCACTCACTTCTTCAGCATGGTGGCAGGGTGGGTTGGGGAGTGGGGTGGATTGGATCTTAAGTCTAGTTGTAATGACAGCAGCCAATTCACAAAAGTCTAATATATTTTAATAGCCACACAAGTGCTACACAATTATGATCAAAATAATCCCCTCAGTAAGTTGTTAGGAGCTTTTTAAAGTTTTAAAGAACAATAAACTAACATCCAAATTTTCAAACTGAAAGATGTCACAAGGTAGGGTTACCCTTCACACTAGCCTAAGGATCCCTCAAACTTGTGGCACGCACACACGCGCGCACACACACACACACACACACACACACACACACACACACACACGCATGCGACAACGGGGTCCCATGGAACCCACCAAATACTGCAGCTATTGCTAGGATTACAGGTTACTCTTGACAATCTGATGGTAAGGTCTTAGTGATGGATACAACAGTTATGTCATTAAACTCAGAGAAGTTGCGCTGTGCCTCACTGACTGACTGACATTCATGGTACTGAAAAGTATTGTGCACACCACAGGAGGAAAAAGGAACTTGGCACTCTCTCCCAGCCACAAGCCCTGCAATATACAATAGTGACCTGCCTGTAAAACACACAGCTGCAATACTGGCATAAACAACCACTTTTTTTGGAAAGAAATTAAGGCCCACACTTGCCTCTGCTAAAGTGACCAAGAACCTGACACAAGCCTAAAGGAAAATCCACTGCTACTTATAGCAATAAAATGACTCCTAGTGATGCATGACTATCCCTGTAGAATGGTCATCAGAGAAGCTTCTTACAGTAGATGAGATCTGACCCAGAGACCCCAAACCAGTCAATGTGCAGAGAATAAGGGACTTTGGGGCTCTCAGTCCTGAATGAGATGTCTTTGTTAAGCCCCTCCCCTAAAGGGTCATAGATCTATGCAGAAGAAAAGGTGATTGATGACTCCTGAGACAATGACTTCTAGACACAAAGGGACAGGTACACATGAACTCTCAGAGATTGTGGCAGAACACAAAGCACCCGTGCAAGTTCAAGCCAGACAGGGTGCCAGCACCCAGAGGGAGAAGTACTACAGGATCCTACCCCTCATCAAGAAGCTATTTGCAAATGATAGACACACATTAGGGAAAAATCAGTTTTCTCCAGTGTAGAGTCACTAGGTATATCAATCACACTCCAGGGCAGGCCCCATGCCCAGGAGTAGTTGGCAACACAAAACAATCTCCATGTTTTGTTTGTTTGTTTTGTGGACTTTTTTTCTCATGTGTGTGTGTGTGTGTGTGTGTGTGTGTGTATTTGTTTTATTGGTTTTTTGTTTGTTTGAGTTTTGTTTTATTTAAGAGGAAGAGAAATGGAGGGACACACAAAAATGAGTGGGCAGGTAGGTAGGTGAGAAGAATGTTGGGGAGAGGAAAACACATGATCAAAACATATTGCATAAAAATATTTTTATAAGGAAAAGGTCCCTTTGCTCTCAAACACTGCTTTTTTGCTCTATAAAATTCTTGTTTTGCTTCCTAATGCCTCGCAAGTTATTTCAAATCACTGCAACTAATCCACAAAATACTCATGACCCAAACAGCTGACTCCCCAAAACTCTCACAGGTCCTGTCAATTATCAACAATGTTCTCCTTTACTGGAAAAGAACCATCTTTTCATGGTGAGACAGCATCACATGCTAGTTTATACCTAATAACTGTAGAAATAAACTGAAAAAAAAAATAGCCTCAGTGTTATAAGTAGTGATGCACAGGAACACCAGCGGCATTTCTAGCCATTATATCCCCCAACCCACACACATGCACACACATATGTTGCTTAGATTCCAGTTGGCTGGCAAATTTTGCTTCAGTTAATTCCTCAATATCTTTAAAATGCTCATCCATGTGTGTAAATGTATTAAATATTAAAGTTGCCATGTGTGTGTTTGTTGATATGTGGTCATGGCACAAAGGTAGGAGACAGGATAACCTTTGGGCATTGGTCTGATTGTAAAAGCAATGTATCTGGGCATAGGCTAGTCAGCCTACTTCTTGTCCCTGTCTTCCATCTCCTTGTAGGAGTTAGTAGAGTTATTAGATATTACTGGGATTAGAGATGCTGCTCTACCATGGACAGCTTTTACTTGGGTTCTAGGAGTCTGAACTTGTGTGGCAAGCACATTTACTCATGTGCCATTTTCCCATTTTATTATTATACTTCATTTTATTAATGAAAAATACTACCATTAGGTACTATCTATGACTGGTAACTAAGAAAACAAGGTCTAAGTAGCAGAGATGAGACTTGGACCCAAATCTGTCTATGAAACTCTGCTCTTTGCAAAGGCCATGCTGTCTCAGTAATC
>JADRCD010167934.1:0-10600 GCA_019843815.1 Montemys delectorum
TTTTTTGGAGGGGAACCTGGGAAAGGAGAAATTTACATGTAAATAAATAAAACATATTTAAAAAAATAAAAAAATAATAAGAATACAATAAAAAAAGGAAAGAAAAAGATAAAATAATGAAGAAGAAAAAACTCAAAGCAGACTATATTGTAGTAACATGACATAAAAATAGAAATTCAGTAGCCAATGCAAGTAAATGAGAAAGTCAATTTCCATACATGCAAATAAAGCTACATCAATGGCATAACCACAGGTATATTCAACAGTTTCCAACTATATGATATTCAACCTTATTTCATTGAAAATACACCATAACTCCTGGAAATGGGCCAAACAACATCCAACATCCAAAAAATACATACTTTATATATAGGTACGGCAAATAGGGTATATTTCTTTTTGCATAGATGTAAAGTTCTATAGATATCTGTTAGGTCCATTTTGAATCATAACCTCTATTAGTGTCTTTATTTCTCTCTTTAATTTCTGTCTCTACAACCTGTTCTTTGATGAAAGTGGGATGTAACAGTCTCCCATTCTTCAGCTGTGGAATTCAAGGTGTAATTTAAGCTTCAGTAATGTTTCTTTTATGAATGTGGGTGCCCTTGTACTTGAGGCATAGATAAAGGATAATAGAAAAACTCTATTCTAAATTTTGTTGGGTATAGTAGACTGGGTTGACATCTGTGGTCTCTCTCTTTTTTTTTTTCTTTTATAAGATGTGTTCTTTATTTATAATATCTCCTTTCCCAGGTTCCCTTCCAAAAGAAAAAAATAAAAATAAAATAAAATAAGAAAATAAATATAAAAAAAAAAAAAACCTAAAACAATCCCCTGTTCCCTCTCCCCTCCCCCTGCTCACCACCCCATCCTCTCCTACTTCCTGGCCCTGGCATTTCCCTACACTGGGGCATAGAAAGTTCTGTGGTCTCTTAAGGTCTATAAGACATCTATCCAGGCCCTTCTAGCTTTTAGTTTATGTTTTTTTTTTTTTTTTTTTTTTTGAGAAGTTCTGTATAATTCTTTTTTTATTAGATATTTTCTTTATTTACCTTTATTTACATTTCAAATGATATTCCCTTTCCTGGTTTTCCCTCCCCCCACAAAAAAACTCCTGTTCCCTGCCCCCTGCCCCTGCTCATCAGCCTACCCTCTCCCACTTCCTGTCCTGGCATTCCCCTACACTGGGGCATAGAGCCTTTATAGGACCAAGGGCCTCTCTTCCCATTGATGACGAACTAGGCCATCCTCTGCTACATATGCAACTAGAGTCATGAGTCTCACTATGTGTACTCTTTGGATCGTGGTTTAGCCCCTGGGAGCTCTGAGGGTACTGGTTAGTTCATATTGTTGTTCGTCCTATGTTGCTGCAAACCCTTCAGCCCCTTGGGTCCTTTCTCTAACTCCTTCACTGGGGACCTGGTGCTCAGTCCAATGGATGTCTGTGAGCCTCTACTTCTGTATTAGTCAGGCACTGTCAGAGCCACTCAGGAGACAGCTATATCAGGCTCCTGTCAGCCAGCACTTGCTGGCATCACAAGAGTCTGGGTTCAGTGATTGTACATGGGAAGGATTCCCAAGTGGAGCAGTCTGGATTGTTCTTCCTTCAGTCTCTGCTCCATAGTTTGTCTCTGAAACTCTTTTCATAGCCATTTTGTTCCCCCATAGGTCTGCCTCTATATGGCATATGTCCTTTTCAACTTATAGTGTTTAAAATTGTGGATGTAGATATAAACAGGGAATTCTCAACAGAGGAATTCTTAAATGGCTGAAAGTATTTTTAAAATGTTCAAAAATAAATGTTCCACTTATCAGAGAATGCATACCATGTGTATTCTTTTTTGATTGAGTTACCTTACTCAGGATGATATTCTCCAGATCAATCCATTTCCCTAAGAATTTCATAAATTCATTGTTTTTAATAGCTGAGTAGTACTCCATTGTGTAAATGTGCCACAATTTCTGTATCCATTCCTTTGTTGGAGGACATCTGGTTTGTTTCTAGTTTCTGGCTATTATAAGTAAGGCTGTTATGAACATAGTCCAGAAGATTGGAATACACAAAGTACAATCCACAAACCAGAAGAAACTCAAGAAGAAGAAAGACCAAAGTGTAGATACTTCATTCCTTCTCAAAATGGGGAACAAAATACCAAAGGAAGGAGTTGCAGAGACTAACTATGGAGCAGAGACTGAAGGAAGGACAATCCAGAGATTGCTCCACTTGGGAATCTTTTGCATATTCAATCATCAAATCCAGACACTATTGTAGATGCCAGCAAGTGCTGGCTGACAGGAGCCTGTTATGGATGTCTCCTAAGAGGCTCTTACAGTACCTCACCAATACAGAAGTAGAGGATCACTGCCATCCATTGGACTGAGTACAGAGTCCCCAATGAAGGAGCTAGAGAAAGGACCCAAGGAGCTGAAGGGTTTGCAGTCCCTTATAAGGAACAACAATATGAACTAACTAGTGCCCTTAGAGCTCCCAGGGACTAAACCATCTGCCAAAGAGCACCCATGGTGGGACTCATGGCTTCAGCAGCATATATATAACAGAGGATGGCCTAGTTGGTCATCAAGGGCATGAGAGGCCATTGGCCCTGTGAAAGTTCTATGCCCCAGTGTAGGGGAATGCCAGGGTCAAAAAGTGAGAGAGGGTGGGCTGGTGAACAGGGAGAGGGGGGAGGGAACAGGGATTTTTTGTTGTTGTTTTTTGTTTTTCTTTTCTTTTCCTTTCTTTTTTCGGAGGGGATACTGGGAAGGGAGATATCATATGACATGTAAATAAAGAAAATACCTAATTAAAAAATGTTCAAAGTCATTGGTCATTAGGGAAATTCAAATTAAAATGGCTCTGAGATTCCATCTTACACCAGTTGGAATGGCTAAGATCAAAATCTCAAGTGATAGCACATGCTGGCAAGAAACAGTCATCAGTTGCCTATGGAAGTGGAAACTTGTACAACCCCTTTTAATATTTTTTCTTCATTCTGTATTTTAATGTTTGATTACTGTGTGGTAGGAGGATTTTCCTGTCAGGTCTTATGTATTTGGTGTTCTTTTATCTTCTTGTTTATGGGCATCTCTTTCTTTAGTTAGGAAAATTTGGTCTATGACTTTGTTGAAGATGTTTTTTGTGCCTTTGAGCTGGGAATCTTCACCTCCTTCTCTTCCTATTTTCTTAGGTTTTATCTTTTCATACTGTCCCAAATTTCCTTGATGCTTTTTATCATGAGCTTTTTAGATGTTTTCATTTTCTTTTACCCATATATCAATTTTATCTATTGTACTTTTCATGCCTAACATTCTCTCTTCTATCTCCTGGATTCTGTTGGTGATGCTTATGTCTTAGTTCCTGTTCTTTTTCATATGTTTTTCATCTCCATGTCTGCTTCAGTTTGTGTTTTGCTTACTTCTTCTATTTCGACTTTCAGTCTTGAAGAGACTGTAAAGGGATTGAACATATTTTCCGACAAATATAAAATCTTATTTGTATTCTAACCAGAGATATTTCTAATCTATGTCTTAACTTTAAAACATTTTATTAAACGTAATTTTTAAAGATCCAGACAAAAGTTTTGAATATTGGCTTTATGATAATCAAAGGGGATATAAAAAACCGAATTACTATTCCCAAGTTTAGTACTCATCCTACCATACAGGTCATATAAAAAAAAAAATATTCAACAAAAAGTATAGTGATCCAAGCAGCACAATGAAGATATGGTATTATCTAGGAACAGGGTTAGTATGGTTTCATAAAAATTCTCATGATAACATCACAATAAAATGAAATACTTCGAGGAATACATAAGTGGATGTGGAGAATGCTTTGCTTAAAAAGAGCTTTACACGAATTTTATAGATATTCAAGTTAATCTATTAGACCTTTTCTTTACTGACCCTTGATATAGATCTTAAAGGGCAAAGCAGAATTAAACAGCTGGAGAGATTAAATAAATACAGTCTAAAAAATTGATAGAACAGCCAAAACAGAAGAAATATAGTGTGTTTGGGAAAGAGAAAACTACTTTTGAGTGTTTACTTCCATATTACATGGCTGAATATTCAGTGAATATATTACTCTGTTCAATCAAAACAGAAGAAAATTCCATAACAATGAGGTAAAACAGGGTTCTGTGACTCAAATAGAAGTTCATCTTAATACTGCCATTTGAACTGTGCCCTGCTCCTTTAGTCCAAGAAAATGCACTTGTTAAATACTATGCACTTGATAATTACAGGTTGCACTCTTCATATGGGAATTACATTCACTGGGTCCAGATGTTGTTTAGCCTTTATGGTAAGCTTCACTTGCATAGGATACTGAAGAATAATACTCACAGAGAGGCCTATAATTGCATGATTGGTGCCAGGTAAATTAATCATCCTTAAAATGAAAGTTAATTAAGAATTAAAGGTTTCCAAACATTTTATTTGAAGTAGATTCACTTTTTAATTTTATCATGCTTAACATTGTAGAGCAGATTCTTCTCTAATTTACTTAATATTGGCTGCAAGTGGAAGTAAATCTATTTTCTTTAACACTTTCCAATTCTGAGTAACACATAAGCATATGCTCTTCTTAGAATATGTTAATTATGAAAAAATGTGAACTACCTTATGTGCTTCTTCTAGAAATATATGATGCTATCAATCAAATTTTGCCCATTGCCTTGGGAAAGTACGAAGTTATATGTAGGCAAAGAGATTGGAATTTGGCAGTTGAAAATCACCATGAAGGTTTTCTAAAACGTAAATGTTGTAAATATGAAAAATATGATGAAGAAATGATTTTTAAACATTTGTCATTCATATGCTTAAACATTTCATGAAATCAATTATCCACATGAAAAGGAAATCTGGAGTGTGGTTATACTTCATTAGGTCGATTAACTGTGACACAAGCATCTTAGTATAAATCATCTTCATATAAGTATCCAAGAAGATAATAAACACTTTTCACACAGATGAAAAAGAAAATAGATAATAGACAGCATAGTTTCCAGTCTTGGGATCATTAATGAGCTACACATCTTTTGTACTATTGAATCACCTCTAATTAGTCTTGATTTTTACAAGGAATATGCTCCTTTCCATCGATCTTTCCATCATGTAAAAAGCCCTTTCTCCACACAGATTGACAGAGCTAAAAAGAACCTACAAAGTTAGCTGAATCCACTCCCTCATTTTACACAGCAGGAAATTGAAGGCTCTGAAGATGATATCTCATAGTTCATACACACCCCAGATTACTGAGAGCTAGTCTTCTGCTTTCCACTGTAACTGTTTCTTTGATCATGTTCTTTAATAGGCATTTGAAACTTGGATATCCATCACATAGAAGTTTGATATTATTTATTAGTATACTTCTTAATTGTTTATTTTAAAGAAATTAACTTAATTTGGCTTATTTAAATCAGTGTACTAGGTAGCAAACCCAGGGCTTGGGCACAATAGTCTGGAACTTTGACTCTGAGCTACATACTCAGGAACTTTAATTTATTCTTAAGAGACAACATTTTCCCTTTTGCTCCTAGATATTGTCTCTTCCATATAGTGCATCTTTGATTGCTAAGTCATTATTTACATGACCCTATTATATGTGAAATGGATAATACTTTTTCAACATTCTAAATAATTACAAAGTCAAAATATTTGATTGAAAATTGAGCTAATTGCCTTAATTGATTATATACAATGATTATCTTGACTGGCCTCTTATTTATACCAGCTGTATATGATTATGTTTTGAATAATGTAGATATAGGTACCAGATACACAGGGGACATTATAAACATGTCCATGCCTTTATCATGGAGAATAAACAATTGTTAGGGCTTGACCATAAGTTGCAAAGAAATGTTTTGTGAAATGTTCAAATTTTCCATTTATTACAATATAATATCTACATTATGTGTCCACTATTATAACATTTTATCTAGTCTCTTTTGTGTTTCATTCCTCTTTACTCACACTGAAAACATTAAGTACAACAGATATGGAGATTATCTAATACTTTCTTGTCAGGATTATATACTGTAGTAAACTTCAACCTGATTAGGAACAATGTGCTAGTTAGAACATGATTGTAATATAGAAGATGGGCTAGAGGAGGCTCTATTAATTCTTTTGACTGAAAATAGTAAGCAAAAGGTATCAAATGACTAAGAGTCCCTTATACTGATTATTAGAAAGAGGGTGCATAATTTGCATAAGCAACATGGCCATCTGGCAAAGTTACACTTATGATGACCTATGGCCATATTTGTAGTGTGTTACAACAAGGAAACAGTAGCTAAAGGGAAATCCAGAAATTATATTAAATTTATATTGCCTGTACCAAGGATAGGTGCCAAGAGGGTATTCCAGAGGGAGACTGTTCTAGAGGAGTTCTTCCAAGATACGCATTTGGTGTGAAAGAGGTTATTCAACAGCCAAGGGAGGCCTGTAATTAGCATTGGCAAATTAAGACAATTTTACTCATTAACTAACAGTAACTTTTATCCACATTTTTTTTTGGCTTGCAAAATAGAACATATAGTAGAGCAAAGTGAATTTGGATTAAGAATACTGTAATTGATTATCTATTTTACCTCCTCTCTTTTGGTCAAATATGAGCTGATGAGACAAAACAATATTTAATTTGTCTGGGAAAGTGAATGTTTTATCTGAATACTTGAAGATAAGGTGATAATATTGCAAACTGCAGGAATTCTCCTACTAGAAATTTAATCATAGCCAGTGTATAGCCCAGGAAATGATAAATGATAACTAAAACAATTTATTAGATGACAAAAGGAAATTAAATAAGCAAACATGCAAATAAACAAAGAAAATCAGATCAAAACAACAACACAATAAGAATAAACAGACAAATTAAAAAATCTGAAATGACTTGTAATGATACTTTGGTCAATATACTACTACCATATAGACCACTTGTGAGTATAGAAGAGAGAGAAACTTTGTTTTTACCTAGTATCTTACTGCACATTGTTTAAGCTGACTTGGATACCTACTATTATATTGAAAGGTTCTATGAAATTCAGTGCACAAAAATGCTGTACTGGTTTGTAGCTTAGGAGTCTCCATGTACAGTGGGTTATAGTTTCTTGTTCTGCATAAATACACTGTGATTTTTGGATATCAAAATCACCTATGGGTTTCTTTGTTGAAACATGACTCTGTCTTAAGGCTGTTTTTGTTAGAATTTGCTTATATCTAGATTTTTAATAAGCTATTTATGTCTCTATTATTTATGTCTCTTTAGCAGAGTATTCAGGATGAAAAACAGAACAATGAGTGGGATTCAAATTCTACTTTTTTTAATTTTGTTTTTTAAAATTATTTAATATTTATTTAATGTGTATGAGTACACTATAGTAGTCTTCAGACGCACTAGAAGAGGGCATCAGACCCCATTACAGATGGTTGTGAGCCACCATGTTATTGCTGGGAATTGAATTCAGGATCTCTGGAAGAGCAGGTAATGCTCTTAGCCACTAAGCCATCTTTCCAGCCATAAATTTTACTTTCAAGACCATGTTGGCCAGCAGGAGACAAAATGAGAATTAAATTCCTAGGATTCAGGACATTTTAAAGTTGCTAGTAAAATAAAGAAGATGGGGTGTTTTGAAATGATCCTGTTTCTTCAGATGAGCATTCTCATACCATCCATCTCTTTCTAAATGACTATTGAGGTGTTTTGAAGAAAAAAAGTGTGACTAAAGTTGTAGTTGTTTGGTTGTTTGAGATAATTCCAGTATTGCTTAGAAAACACCCAGAAAACATATCTCTTATTGTCTTTCATACAGGAAGTCTACAGCAACACTGTTTTGGGTTACATAGCAATTTGTTTCTAAAATTTGAAAACCGACCTTAAACATACCTTAGTTATTCAGTGATGTAAGAGTTGTTATGGAAATGCATAGATGTGGTTGCCTAGTAACTTATTTTACTAATCTATGTATGTTCTGACAGAGTAAGTAAGGAGGATCTCACATTGAGATGTACACAGACAGAACATTGATAGCCCACAGTGGTAGACACCTGATGCTGTGAGGTGAAGATTTCTTGGCATCAATTATTGCAATAGTGATTTGCCAAGAATGTATTCGATCTGTCAGAAAAAACTACAGTGAACACATGATAATAATCACCAAAATTGTTTTAAATATGCAACTCTAAATTTCAAGACAATAATGACATATCTATTTTGGATCGGGGCAAAATAAAGATATAAAATTGACATGTATGGCAGCTTGTTTTACAGGACATTACTTACATATTTACTTGTGTGAATGAATACATGTATATATTATATATTATATATTGGTGGATACATGTTCTCAAATATATTTGTGAGCATGTAGAGACCAGAGAACGCTTTGGAGTCAGTTTTCTCCTTCTATCAAGTTTAGTCTGAGGAATGGGACTCATGTCATTAGGTTGTGTGGTAAGTATTTTAATTATTGAACCATTTTGGCACTCATTTTTTACAAAAATCACTTAGACTAGGGATCCTGAATAATGGCTCATTAATCCTTATGGTTTTGGTGATAATGAATGAGTGTGCATACTCATAATTGCCTATAACATTTTATTTTCCTAATAATATTCTTAACAGTATTTTCTCTTTTTTATTATATATTTTATTAGATATTTTCTTTATTTACATGTCATATGATATCTCCTTTCCCAGTTTCCACTCCAAAAAGAAAAAAAACCCCGAAAAAATAAAATAAAATAAAAAATAATCTAAACTCCTGTTCTGTTCCCCCTCCACCTGCTTGCCACCCTACCCCCTCCTGCTTACTGGCCCTGGCATTCCCCTACACCTACACTGGGGCATAGAACCTTCACAGGGTCAAGGGCCTCTCCTCCCATTGATGACCAACTAGACCATCCTCTACTATACATATGCTGCTGGAGCCATTGGTCCCACCATGTGTACTCTTTGGTTGGTGGTTTAGTCCCTTGGAGCTCTGAGGTTACTGGCTAGTTCGTATTATTGTTCATCCTAAGGGGCTGCAAACCCTTCAGCTCCTTGGGACCTTTCTCTAGCTCCTTCATTGGGGACCCTGTACTCAGTCCAATGGATGGCTGTGAGCCTCTACTTCTGTATTAGTTGGGTACTGTCAGAGCCTCTCAGGAGACAGCTATATCAGATTCCTGTCAGCCAGCACTTGCTGGCATCCACAATAGTGTCTGGATTTGATGATTGAATATGGGAAGGATTCCCAGGTGAAGCAATCTCTGGATAGCTCTTCCTTCAGTCTCTGCTCCATAGTTAGTCTCTGCAACTCCTTCCTTTGGTATTTTGTTTCTCCTTTCAAGAAGGAATGAAGTATCCACATTTTGGTCTTTCTTCTTCTTGAGTTTTTTGTGGTTTGTGGATTGTACTTTGTGTATTCCTATCTTCTGAGTTAATATCCACTTACCATAGAGTACATACTATGTATGTTCTTTTGTGATTAGGTTACCTCACTCAGGATGATTTTCAGTTTTCTTATAGAAGAAAACTTCCCTAACCTAAAGAAAGAGATGCCCATGAACATACGAGAAGCCTATAGAAGCCGGGTGGTGGTGGCACACACCTTTAATTCCAGCACTTGTGAGGCAGAGGCAGGCAGATTTCTGAGTTCGAGGCCAACCTGGTCTACAAAGTGAGCTCCAGGACAGTCAGGGCTATACAGAGAAACCCTGTCTTGAAAACAAAAAAACAAAACAAAACAAAACAAAATGCCTATAGAACTCCAAATAGACTGGACTAGAAAAGAAATTCCTCCCACCACATAATAGTCAAAATACCAAATATACAAAACAAAGAAAGAATATTAAAAGCAGTGAGGGAAAAATGTCAAGTAACATATAAAGGCAGACCTATCAGAATTACACCAGACTTCTCTCCAGAGACTATGAAAGCCAGAATATCTTGGATTGATGTCATACAGATGCTAAGAGAACACAAATGCCAGCCCAGGCTACTATACCCAGCAAAACTCTCAATTACCATAGATGGAGAAAACAAGATATTCCATGACAAAACCAAATTTACACAATATATTTCCACAAATCCAGCCTTTCAAAGGACAATAAGTGGAAAACTACAACACAGGGAGGGGAAATTCATCTCTGAAAAAGCAAAAAAGTAATCTTCCAACAAAAAAGAAGATAGCCACATGAAGGGAATTCCAAGTATAACAACAAAAATAACAGGAAGCAACAATTACTTTTCCTTAATATCTATTAATATCAATGGACTCAATTCCCCAATAAAAGACATAGACTTTCAACAGTGTTTTCTACTATTTTTTCTAAAAATCAAAAGTTTTTCTTCATATAAGTTTAATACCATATCAAACATTTTCAATCCTTTCATAACTTTGATCCTTTTAAAGAAGTTATACTGTGCCATGGAAGGATGCTGTGCAATGGGAGGATACTTTATAATGGGAGGATACTGTGCAATGGGAGGATACTGTGCAATGGGCGGTTACTGTGCAATGGGAGGATACTGTGCAATGGGAGGATACTGTGCAATGGGCGGATACTGTGCAATGGGAGGATACTGTGCAATGGGAGGATACTGTGC
>JADRCD010167936.1:0-16520 GCA_019843815.1 Montemys delectorum
GTTGAAACCAGAGAAGCCAGAATTTGCGCAAGGGTTGAGTAGGATGGAGGAGAAAGAGAGATGGCCAAGCCCCTAGGAAATGTCCTGGGCAGGGAGTATTGTCCCAGCTCCAACACTCTGGTCCTGCCGGTTCTCAGACTGGGACAAACTGAGTCGGTCTGAGCACAGTGACAGAGGGGATCTCTTCTGTCTCGGCATTGGTCTTCCCTAAAGTATGGATGCTTTTCAGACAATGTAGTGTGGAGTCTTCCTTCTTGGGACTTCATTTGGCTTTAGCTCCCTTAGAACTTGTTTACAGGGCACTTCATAGATGCAGAGTCCTTCTCTGCACAGGAACCATATGGCACTATGATCTCAGAAAGCATCCAGGGACTAACTGGACATTTTACCATTATGACTCAGACCTGGGTCTCCTTCACCAAACTTGGTGTAACATTGGAGCCTTTAAGAAAAGTGCTGTACTGGCTGTAAATGGCAGGAAATTTGTAAATGTAAATTACTGATCTTCTCCTCTACCTGATTTTTATTCCTTCTCTGTCTATATAATCCTTCTCAGTGACATTTGTATGTTATACACCAGTTGATTGACTAAAGACAGGATGTAGAGCTCATGTCAGTGATGGAGAAAGCAGGAGGCAGGACCTCTGCATGAGACCATGCTGTGTCAGGGAGATGGCTTACTGGGTAAAGTGCTTGATGTATGAACTTAAGAGCCAGAGTTCAATGCCCAGCACCCTCTGAAAACCAACTGTGGGTACACACATGTAAGCCCAGCACTGGGGAGGCAGAAGCAGGCAGATCCCTGGGACTTACCAGCTGAACTGGCAAGTTCAAGTAAAAGTCAGAAATACTGACTCCAAAAGGAAATAGACTGGTTTCCAAAGAAAGAGAGTGGGCTCTGACTGCTGGCGCAAACACACACACACACACAGACACAGACATGTATGCACATACAAGAGCACACACATATAAACATACACACCTGTACACACACATGACTAGGCTATTGAGGAGAAAATCCGTTTCTCTTTCTATTGCTGGCTTAGGGAACACATAAAATTCTACCCAGGCCTTGGCCTTACGCAGCCTAACGTTTTGGGGTAGGCAGTATATGGAGGATTACCCAAAGGCTGTCTGTCTGTCCTCTTCTCCAGATTGGGGATAAGAGCTGCTCCAGCCACTCCAGCAGCAACACTCTCTCTAGTAACACCTCCAGCAACAGTGATGACAAGCACTTTGGGTCAGGGGACCTGATGGACCCTGAGCTGCTGGGATTGACCTACATCAAAGGCGCATCCACCGACAGTGGCATCGACACCACGCCGTGCATGCCAGCCACCATTCTTGGCCCAGTGCATCTGACGGGCAGCAGGTCCCTGATCCACAGCCGGGCTGAACAGTGGGCAGATGCTGCTGATGTCTCAGTAGCTGATGATGAACCTGCCAAGATGTATACCCTGCATGGCTATGCCTCTGCCATCTCTAGCAGCGCTGCAGATGGTAGCATGGGGGACCTCAGTGAGGTCTCTTCTCACTCCAGGTAAGCCAGTGTGTGCCAACTGCACCTGCTCTGCCTGGAGCAGTATGGGTGGGGCCTGAGGCTGTCACTGCTGACTGCCGAGATGTCTGACCCCACAGAGGGTGCTCATCTCCTGAACCCTGCTATCAAGTTGTGTGTGTTTGTGTCTTGGCAATTTTATTCTTCCTTTCAATTGGAGGGTAATGTCCCTTGTCTCCCCTCTCAGCCTGTGACCCTGATATCTTTTGGTAGAAAGCTGCAAACTGGTTAATCTTTAGTGTCTGTCAGCCATGTCCACCCTGCAGGCCACATGTGTCCTAGGTTATCTGTGAATAAAGTACAACTCATTTGTATATGGTATCCATGTACAGCTAGAATTTGGGGTCTGTGCACAGATGTGTGCACATAGTAAATTGCCCTCAGAGACCAGAAAGGGAGTTGGACCCTTTTAAACTGGAGTTATAGGCAGTTGTCATCCATCCAGTATGGGTGCTAGAACCAAATTTGGGTCTTCTGGAAGAGTAGTAAACACTCCTAAATGGTGAACTGTCTTCCCAGCCCCCAGTTGGGATTTTTAAGTAAACAGCTGACTAAGCCCGATGGTGCAGGCCTATAATCCCATCTACTCAGAGGCTAATCAAGGCCACCTGGGGCATATTCCACTTAAAGGTCAGCTTGGGCATGTTAGTGAGACCTTTCTCAATTAATTGATATGTTCATGAAGTATCTCGAGGCTTTGGTGTATTCAACCTCCCAGTGTTGGGGGTTAAGAGGAGCTAAATATAAGGGAATTATATTCTAAATATAGATATATAATACGTGTCTGTGCATGGTTTTGTACTCCTGCTTTGACAGATGTCTATATGCTGGTTTAAAAGCTGATAATTTCAAGTTTCTGAGTTCTCTTTGAAAGACTCAGAGAAGTGGTGTGTGTGTATCTCCATGGGATCTAACCAGGAGGTGTGGCTTCTACTCTGTTTGCTCCCTGTACCTGATACTGTCCTTCAGCTCTGGGTTGTCCTCCAGCTTTTCAGAGCTTCCAATCACAGAGCATGGCTGGACAAACCATAATAGGATAGTCCTTTGGTACATAGGACTCTGATAGGCATGTCCCCAAGAGGGTAGTGCCTGCAAGCCCCTAGTTACTGGTGACAGGCCTCTGCTCCTGAGCAGTAGACACCAGAGTTCTCCCTAGAACCCTCCTCTGCCCTTTCTTGGATATCACTGAAGGATAGTGCCCTCCATGAGTGCTGGGTAATGACCAGTAGGGTCAACCTTCATACTTGTAGGTCATAGAACCAAGCAGTCACTTTCTGTGTCACTTTAACTCATAGAACCCAGGCATCTTAAACAAGTGACATTGTCCCAAGCCATTGCCCTGCCTTTATTTCCTTTGTGGCTAAAACTTATTGTCACCTGCTGGCTGTGTTCATGGCCATCTCCAGGTAAGAAGGGGTTCTTCTCTAGTGTCTATAGAAGGCATGAATCTCCCCTAAGAGGTCCCTGTACCAGTCAGGAAAGAAGAGTTTACTTTGGTTCGTGGTTTGAGGGATACAGTCTGTCGTGGCAGGGAGGACATGATAACAGAAGAACAAGGTCACATGGCGTCTGCAGTCAGGAAGCAGAGGTGAACGCTGGTGCTCAGTCGATGTCTCTTCTTCATTCAGACCAGGACCCAGTGTGTGGGCTGCTGCTGGCCACATTTAGGGCGGGTTTTCAACACATCTGAAACAGGCACACCTGTCGCCTCAGAAATCAAAAATCTAGTCAAGTTGACAAAACTAAACGTCACACCCAGCACCCATGTGTCTTCTCCACTGCCCGTGGCTTTAAACCACCATGGCTGAGGTGGTGCCGCCGAGGACAGCTAGGACCTCTGCTGGGTGTGGTCTGCTAAGCTGCTAAGCTGTGAAGAGGCTTTCCCTGTGCCAGGGAAGAGGACAGGAGCCCAGAGCTAGCTCCTGTTGGCCAGGACGGTGGGAACAGAGGATGGGGCTGTGTCCCTAGCAGACATTCCTGCTGCTTTTCATATGAATTCTAGCTCCTGGATGATTCCCATGCTCCTCAGGACTGGATAAAAGTTGGCCATTCTATAAAAGCCACCGTGGGGTCTTGTAGTCCTGCAGCATCTTTTCAAAGTTCAGGCCACTTGTGAGAGACCTGGTGCCAAGACTTAAGGTACCTCAGGGACTCGTGGACTCTGTGTAGTGAAGAGTTCCCTGTTACTGCTAAGTGGAAACGGCTCAGTGTTCGTGGACACTTGTCTAAAGTGCATATACCCTTCATTAGGTAGAGGAAGCGTGTTCAGGGAGATTCCTACAGCAGCTGTCTATTAATTTGACAGGTTAAGAGATTAGAAGTCTATGTAGAGCTGGCCTGTACTACCTCTTTGGCCTAGGGTGTTTGTACTTATGAGACTGGAGGCGTGGATTTTAGGCACTGAGTGAGCACTCGCCTGCTTTTTGCTGTAGTATTTCCCCCAGTTGTATTTCTTAGCTTGTTCCTGCCACAAGAGAGCCCACATCTGAGCATGCGGAGCCTCTGAACACAGAGGCTTCCCATCCAGCATACTACGTGGTAGAGAGGTCACCTGCCTTCCTAGCCCCGTGGCCAGGGACCACAAGTCACTGCTGCATCTGATGTGATACCACCTTTGGCTGTCTCCACAGTGGCTCTCACCATTCAGGAAGCCCCTCTGCTCACTGCTCCAAAAGTACTGGGTCTCTGGACAGCTCCAAAGTCTACATTGTCACTCACAGCAGTGGTCAGCAGGCACCCGGGGCTGTGGCAAAGCCTTACCACAGACAAGGAGCAGCAAACAAATATGTCATTGGCTGGAAAAAGTCAGAAGGTAGCCCACCACCCGAGGAACCTGAAGTGACTGAATGCCCCAGGTAAATGGCTTCCTGTCATATCTGTAACCATATTCAGTGTACACTCTCCTGTCTACACCTGCACCAGCGCTGAAGTTACAAGTGCAGACCACCTTGCTCGGCTGTTTACCTGGGTGCTGGATGGGAGCAAGGCAAGCACTTTACCCACTGGGCTGTCTCCATTCCTGGCCTCTGCTTTAAATGCTTTAAATGTTGGGGTTCATGTTTCTTTCTTTAAAATCTTCACTTTATTGTGATGGTGGTGTTTTGGTGGTAGCAGTGGTGGCGGCGGTAGTAATGCTTATGATGACATGCAGAAGCTGCTGTGGTACTTGTGGAGTTGACTCCCTCCTTCCACCATAGGAATCCTGGAGTTGAGCTCAGCTTGTCAGGCTTGAACTTGGAGAAGGCAAGCCCTTCACCTGCTAAGCCATCGCTATAGCCTTTGGCTTTTATCTGTAGCAAAGTATAAAGCTCTGCTGTCTTTGAACCTCCATCCAGAAAGCTGTCTGCAGTGGAGTTATGGGAACAGCTGGTGGTGGTGTGGTGTAGTCTCTAGGGTGTCTCAAGGCCAAGAGCACCATGGGTCCCACAGTCAGAGACCTAAAAGCAAAAGCACTTTACCTGCTTGTTTTGTGGGACTCTTGAGGTTTGATGAGCAGGTGGGGGAGGGCACCCTGTGTTTGTGAAAAAAAGGAGGAAAAACTGAAGGTCTGGTATTGTTCAGAGAAGCCCAAGAAACCCTTGATTGTAGGTCTGAATCATGTGCTCTGCTATAGGAGTGTGCCATTGTGTAGGTCTGGACTGTGAGAGCACAGCTTATGGGAAAGTGTACAGACTCTTGAAGGTTGGGTGTGGAGTAGCCTTATTTAAAGTTGTAGCATTTTCTTCCCGGGCTTTGGAGATCTGAGATATCTCCGAATTACTCAGATATCTAACTGAATTTAAATACATTGCACAGACGTGAGACACTGTGGGATGGCGCACACACAGCCACAGTGAACTACCACAGCTAAGAATTGTGGGCTTCCACACAGTAGAATGCATGCATGGGGGGTGGGGGGAGGCAGAGAATAACCTTGGCTAAGGTGTGATTTTGGAGCTAGTGTCTGTCACTGGCCTGGAGCTTAATAAGTCTAGACTGGCTGAGCAGTGAGCCCAAGGATCTGCTTGTCTCTGTCTCTCCAGTGCCAAGCCGACCACCAGTCTGACATTTTGTTTGTTTGTTTTTCGAGACAGGGTTTCTCTGTATAGCCCTGGCTGTCCTGGAACTCACTCTGTAGACCAGGATGGCCTTGAACTCAGAAATCTGCCTGCCTCTGCCTTCCAAGTGCTGGGATTAAAAGCGTGCACCACCATAGCTCAGCCAATCTGACATTTTTATATCTGGCTTCTGGGAGGTTGAACTCTATTCCTCATACTAACTGAGCTATCCCCTCAGCTTCACATGCTTCCTGGACTTCCATCTGACCCGCCAAGGGCCAGCTTATAGGTAGACTGCAGCTCCTCTGAACCTGGGCTCTGCTTTATTCCATCAGGATATATGGTGAGATGGACATCATGTCCACGGCCACTCAGCACCCGGCAGTGGTGGGAGACTCTGTTTCAGAAACACAGCATGTCCTATCCAAAGATGACTTTCTGAAGTTGATGCTGCCTGACAGCCCCTTAGTGGAGGAGGGGAGACGGAAGGTGAGTGACCATGAGGGCTTTGATGCAACTCCAGGTGCTCATGTGCTCCCTACAACCCTTCCTGTGGTCCCACCAACAGCCCAGTGTAGAATGGCCATCGCCACTGTCACGGGTGTCAGGGTTTGTTTTGTTTATAGTACTGAGGATGGAACCTCAGGACCTTGCACATTCTAGACAAGAGCTGCAGCCCAGCCCTGGCCCTTGCCACTAATAATTCCTTCAGAAGACAAACAAGCTGAGGATGCTGGGGGCCGTTGTATTCTTGGAGTTGCTCTGAAAGCCAGGCAGGCTCCCCTCAGGTCTTGGCTCCTACTATGACCTGTTGTTACATGAGCTTATGCAAGTGGGCCCTTGTGTGCTGATGTGATAAAGATTATGGCAGTAACTGTCCTTCAGGGTCAGGGCTATGCCGGGAAGTGACACATGGGAGCCTAGCATGGTGCCTAGACACAGCTGGCCATCAAGCCACAGCCAGTGAGGTCACACTGTTTAACTCCCCCAGGACCTCCAGCCTGTGCCCTGCCCAGGCTGTCCTGGCAGGCTGTCTCTTCAGAAATGGATGGAGGTTGGTTGCAAACCCATCTCTCAAGCCTTGCATTCTGCCACACAGGGCTGCAGCTCTCAGTGACAGCCTCCTCATGCTCCAGTCAGCAGTGCCTTCTCAGGGAGGAATTCATGTGTTTGCTTTGCTCCTCCCAAGTTCTCTTCCCTAAGTCACTAATTAAAATAATGAAAAGCAGGAGCTGCTAAGCCTGAAGAAGACCAACTGCCCTCCACCAATGTACCATGGCTGTATGTGCCACACCACACAAATGAGCGAGTGTGGCAAAGCAATGTTTAAAATAATTCAGAGTAATTAAAAGAGCCCAAAATAAGTTTAGCCAATCACTTCTTTTTCAAGTAACAGAGACTCTGGTGGCAGAATGTGGAGCACACACTTATATTTGGTTCTAGAACAGAACCTCTCACACTTATAACCCAGGCTTCTATGGTTCCCTGGGAAAGTGAGGCATTGCCTGTGCATCTTACCACAGTTAGCTGTCTTGTGTTCCCGGAGCAGCAGTGCCATCAGACACTACACTTGTCCCTGTCCACTCTGATCTAAGCATCCGCACTCGGTAATAAAGAACTTGCTGGGGTGTGAACCGGAAATCCCGCCACAATGTCCCACAAGGAACTTTTTCTCAAAGCTTGTATCAGATCCCAGTTAGGGAACTGTGTGTGCTTGGGTTCAAAGGCAGATGACTCCACAGCAGACATCATCTCAGAATGGCTGAACTTGTGCTTGACATGTGTGTTTTCTTCAAAGACAAATTGCTTCCCCAGTACCAGTGAGCTTTGCGGCTCACACCCACATCTCTTGCATTCTTCACTGGAAAGGTCAGACAGAATGAGTAAACCATGGGCAGTAGCGAAGTCTCTAGCCTCCTTGCCACATCCAGAAATGTTAATGACCACTTTTGAGTGTGTTAGAAACAGTATTGGGGTGAGATGATTGCGGTTCAGTGCCAAGGAAGTGTTGCAGGTTTGGTCGGGTCCCTGCTTTTTTAGTTGGAATTGTTTTAGTGTATCTGAGATTTAACACAGTGATGTCAGTGCCTTCCTTGTAGCTGGTCATCCTACTTTCATGTCTCTTGCTGCGATTTTAAAAGAAAAAAAAAATAAGAAGAGAAAAGAGAATTTATTTCATCTTGCAATTTCATCTTACAGTCCATGAATGTGGGGAAAGCAAGGCAGTGCCCTCAAGCAGCTGATTCACAGCACCCCACAAACAAAAACAGAGAGAGTGTGGGTGCTTGCTTGCTTGTGCTCGGCCCAGTTTCTCCACTCTACTGCACACAGTTCAGGAGTCCATGCCTCATGTGCCACCCACAGTGGGCTGAGTCATCCCACATCACTTAGCTTAAGACAACCTCCACATACTTGCCACAGACTAACCCGAAGTAGACGTTTGAGACACTCATCCCAGGTGGCCCTAGAGTTATGTCAGTTGACAAAGTTAACCCTCGAAAAGGTTTTGTCCCATTAACTGTAATTCAATTTCCAGCGATTATACAAACTTTTGCAAGTGGTAACTTTTAAGTGGACAGCAGGATTTACTAGATTTAAATTACCTCTCTTGAGCACATTTACATGGCTCTGGAAATGTCAGCGTTCAAACTGGTTTTGATATTTAGACTCAGTTGACCCTCCCTGCTGTCAATTGGCGAATATTAAAATGTAGTCATTTCTAATCACCATCCGTCCATAGCCCACAGCGTGCGCTTCTGTGAATATCAGTTGCCCGACAATGGCCTTGTGTCTCCAGGAGCACTGGCCTTTCTACAGTGCCATGTCTAACTTGCACTAGTATTTCCCAGAATGTCAGAGGAGGGAACTCTAAAATCCAGGCATGGTCCAGGAGCCTTTCTACATGCCTGACTTTCCTGAACCAGCAGAAAACTTGACAAAGCCATAGCACAGGCAGAGAACTCTACTGCATGTTTATTGTGAGTGTTTGATTTGGTTTTGAGATAGTCTTGGTATGGTACCCAAGACTGGCCTTTACTTGCCATGTAACCCAAGATGGCCTTGAACTCTCAGCAGTCCCCCTGCCTCAGCTTCCCACGTATTTGGGATTATGGGTGTGCAGCACCCTCCTCAGATCTTCACATTGTTAACATCCCTACCTTTATGACCCCTAGTTTTCATTCTACGGGAACCTGTCTCCACGGAGATCACTGTACCGAACATTGTCCGATGAGAGTGTGTGCAGCAACCGAAGGGGCTCTTCCTTCGCCAGCTCTCGAAGCTCCATCCTGGACCAGGCCCTGCCCAATGACATTCTGTTCAGCACGACTCCACCTTACCACAGTACACTGCCTCCCAGAACCCACCCTGCCCCCAGCATGGGGAGCTTACGGAGTAAGTGAGGGCTGCATGGGAGGACTTGTGGGTACCTGTGGTTCCATGTGATCCTCGAGTTGGATCTAGGTGTACACATGCGATGCGATGTCAACTGTTTGGCACTATCTCTCTATCTTCTAAATCGTTTCTAAGTAGCAGACTTCAAGGTGGTTTACATTAGACATTATTATCAAATATTGTTTTTACTTTATCTCTGAAGGAAGTGATGTGTAGAGTCTGTAACTTTTTCAAAGAGGAGCAGTGGCATAGGGTGGCTCTTCAGGTCCTGGTAGCAGGTGGTCCTGGTAGCAGGTGGTCCTGGTAGCAGGTGGTAACAGGTGAGTCTTGGGAGACCCAGCTACAGCCTTGTGACCTCTGTGTCCCTGTGTCCTAGCTCACACTACACCATGGTCACGGGTCAGATTTAAAAACTGTAATTTTTAGTGTCCTGTGTATCTGTATGCACACACAGGCACGTATAAGTGTAGAGACAGGGTCTTTCACTGAACCTGGAGTTTGCCATCTCAGCTAGCCTGGCTGGCCACCAATTCCCAGGGATCTACTTGTCTCCCTTGCTAGCACTGTGGTTTCAGGCATGCACCAGCACATTTGGTTTTGTTCATGGGTACTGGGGACCCAAACTCAGGTTCTCGTGTGTGCACAGGAAGCATTTACTCATGGAGCCATCACTGAAGCCGAAGTGCGATGGTTTCTATGCCCGCCTCCATTCTTCCTGCACAGCAAGCATGGCACTTTAACAGTAAAGTCATATTCAGGTTGTTTTTAAACTTCATCATAGAAGGAGCTATCTTTAGAATCAGTTTCTGCAGTGTATATAAACATCCCAGCTATCTGACATAAGGCTTCTAATAGTGTTTAACAGGCTTGGGTGAGCCTCATCCTGTACAGTGCTTAGTGTGGAGCATGGTACCCGCCTGATAAAGCCTCTGAGTTTCTCAATAGCAAGACTAAAGCTCAGACAGACACGTCCTTGCATTCCGTCGAGTGTTGTTGAACCCCCACCTCGACTTCCCCACACTGCCTCTTTTGAGACAGGGTCTCCTGTAGCTCAGGATGACCACTAAGTGTCTCCTGAGAGCTTTTGTGAAGCTCCTGAAGTTCTGTTTTATGCTCTTGTTATTTTAACATTTCCCATATACAAGTGTGACTAAACCTTGGGTTCTGTGTTGCCAGGGTTTCTGTTCAGCCCTTCTTTTGTTCCCCTGTGAGAGACATAGTGTCTTAGCTTCAGTGTCTTAAAACAGTGATGGTGATGATGGTGATAAACTCCACCTCTAGGTATTAGGTTCTTACAAGGACTGAGCAGAAAATACTGTAGTTTTCATATGTTCCCTGCTCCTGGGAGACTCCCTTCCTCCGTGTGAGGTCCCCTGTCCCAACCCCACCCCGAGCAGCATAGGATGTTGGTTATAGTAGAGCCCAGTGATGCAGCATTGCTGTTGAGGCCCACAGTCCCTGTTTACAGTTTCACACTATACATATCTGACAGACAGTCAGTAACACAGGTCTGCCTCCACAGTGTTGTATAAAGCAGTTTCATGGTCCTAAAAAGCTAGTTCCTTGGAATTCTCTCCTACCCTCCTCCTGTGGTGAGCCCTGGTCTCTGCTGTCCCTGTGTTGCTGCGATGTCCGATAGCTAGAGTGTGTGTCCTTCGTGCTTCCTTTCCTAGTAGCAGCAGGTGAGGCAGCTCTAAGTCTTTCTCATCTCTGAATCCTTTCAGAACTGTCTACAGCCTAAGGAGGGAAGAAGCAGACGCCCCCTGTCCCTGAGGCTCCCCTCGGTGCCCTTGCTCTTGGGTGTGTCCCTTACTTGGTAATGTGCCTCCTGGGGCCTGACCCTGCTCAGATGCTGCTCTAGGATACAAGTGGGAACTGAAATGTGTAACTGTATGTAATTAAGAAACCTTGAAATAACAAGTAGTGACTTATCTCTTCCACAAAACCTCTGAGCCCCTTCCCACTGCATCCCCATGAACCTTAAGCATCACAGATGCAGTTGGAGGATGCTAGGTCCTCCTAGTCCACAAGTACCTCAGGAACCATGACAATTTCCATCTGTCCCCCAAAATCCATTCACCCTGTGCCCTCCTGGCTATTCCACAGATGCTCAAAGGGAACATGGCTCTCTAAGAATGTGGCCACAGACTGAGTTTGTACAGTGAAAACCCTGATCCAAAAACCCTGATTCCAGGTGCCTGGGAATACCTCTTAAAGAGACCTAAACATTGTGTCACATGAAGACTTGGAGTATCCTTGTAACATCTTCTAGCTTGGGTAGCTATTTTTGTTAAACTGATCAAACGTTTGACATTGGGAGACATCAGTGTCATCTGTGAAGCTTACATTCAAGAGCTATATGGTTGCTGTCAGGGTGGCTCCTCAGCGTTTATAACAATACCAATAAAGTCAGACAGTCAGGACAGTGGCGTGACCATAGGAATCCACAAGACTGGTGTCCAGACGTAGAGAGTATGTTGGGCAGGCAGCAGGGCCTACACACTTGCCAGGTTCTCCTGCAATATGGGCAGGAATGGTCAAGCACAAAAATTGCCAGGTTCTGTCCAGATTAAGCTGAACATTGTCCACTTGTATGCTTAAATGTGTTCAGGCCGGCCATGCCCCTGTTATCACCTCCTGAGGGCCCCGAGGAAGTTACCACTTTGTATATCTCTCTTCTAACTCATCTTTCCTGACCTGAGCCTTAGATAGCATAGGCCTTCCTGGCTCTGTGCAGCCCCAGATGCTATCCTAAGCGTCAGTTGCGAGCTGCCATATGCTCTGCGACTGTGCCTAGGGAGCTGGTGGCCAGGGAGCTAGTCAGTGCTGTCACCAGCTGGTCACTTTCTTCTTGAGTCTCCTAAGGTGCCCCAAGGCTTTAGAGAGTTAGATTTGAAAGGGTAGCTATGGGTAACCATAGCAAAGGGAATCTTTTCTAGAAGCCCCCTAGCCTAGAGAATAGAACAGGAACAGTGTGTGACATCACAGCCAGAGCGGTGTCTCCTCCTCCCTACCAGACTGTGGACAGTGTTCATCTGCCAGTGCTGGCTCCACATGGGTCCTTGCTGGTTTCACTGTTCTGTGTCATGGCGACTGCACTTGCTGGCTTCCCAGTGTAGAGCCCAGTAATGCTGGCAGGGCTGTTCATGTCAGTTAAAGACTTGGAACAGACTTGCTGGTTTGAAACTTTGGACAAAAAATTAATTTTAAAAGGCAGATCTTATTCCTAATTATCTTAATGCTACTCAGTGGAAGAAAAAAATGTTAAATGTGCCTGATTTTGATTATTGGAGAAGGCACAGTTGCCTCCTGGGTTGTCTGAGAGACAGCCACAGCCTGAGGCTCTCCCTGCTCGGGTCAAGCCTCAGGCAGAGGTTCAAATCTACCCACACTCAGCCCTAGCTTTTGTGCCAGTAGTGTGTCAGGCGTCTGCCAGCTCCCCCTTGTCACTCGGATCTCAACCAAGTGTCACCTCCTTAGACAGGACTCCGACTCATGGCACATCACCTAGCCTGTCTTCTGCAGAAGCCCCGTCTGTCTCCTAGTGACAAAGCCTCAGAGCTGAGCCCCAGCTGTGTCTCCAATGTCCCACTCCCATGATATGATGGAGCAGTCACCGCTGAAGACATCACAGGAAGCTCTAGCTGGAGGGGACTTCTCACAGTCTCCTCTTCTTCCGTTCCTCAGGGTCGAGTCTGCAAAGTCCCGCTCACTGTGAAGGGGACACTGAGCAGCTTTACGTACCGTAATCCACCCTTGCTCCCTGCAAGTCTGAAAGCGGAAGGGAGCGAGGGTGTCTGGTTGTGAAGGATACTTCCCAAATTCCCAGTGCCATTTAGTGGTGACTGCCCTGGTGTGCTCTTGTGAGCAGGCTCCAGGGCTGGCCAAGATGCACCTGACTGCATACCCAGTCACTCACATTGGCCCCTCTGCTCCTCAGAAACAGAGCTTGACTTATTTAGCCCAAGTCTGCCAAAGTAGACTTGCTTCGTGGAGTAGCTGCAGGAATGATCTTTCCACAGGACAATGTTAACTGCATCCCACCTTTCAAATTAGAAACAGCCACTGTCCCTTCCCTTTTTCCTAGGCCGCCATCCCTCATTTGTCATGTCAACCAGCCACTGTCCTTACTCTATTGACATCAGCCACTGTCTTTCCCTCCCTAGCATTGGCTGATGGCCCTTCCACTGTACCCCAGAGAAGGCCTCAGAGGAGAGACCCAAAAATCATGACTTTTTTCTCCTAGCTCCGGCTCCAGCCTTACTGCTGGCTTAACACTTGACAGGGCAGAAAGCAAGCATG
Organism: Montemys delectorum; assembly: GCA_019843815.1. NCBI lineage: Eukaryota > Metazoa > Chordata > Mammalia > Rodentia > Muridae > Montemys > Montemys delectorum. Next base: position 13,291 of record JADRCD010167936.1, read on the forward strand.
AGCTGCTGTTAGTGTACAGAATACAGAGCAGCTCCATAGTATTCCCTCACAGGAGACACTGGCAGACATCACCACATCTCAGCGTCGTCGCCTGGAAACAGCCCTGTGTGGTTGGTGTCACTGTCATTGTCTCTGTGAGAGGTCTGCCCAGGCTGCAGTGGAGGAGTAGAAGCAGACAGTGGGTGTCCTTCAAGGCCACCTGTGCAATTGCTGCCTATCCCATTCCAGATGCCAGTACCTCACAGCGTCCCAGAAGGATGGAGGCACAGAAATCACAGGTGCATTTGCTTAATTACGCCCCTGAACTTAATTGCAGGTTCAGCCTGCCAGGTGGCCATTACTTTGATTGGTCTCATTAGTCAGATGCAGCCACAAGCAGCTGCATGCAGTGCTCTGGGCAGGTTCAGAAAAGGCACTTTGAAAGTGTCCGGTCAGGCTCTTTCAGAATTTATTCTCAGATGTGTAACGAGTTCTTAACAATGAGTGTTATTAATGACCTAAGCGCTTATGGAGAAAAGAGGATGCTGGGAGAATGCAGGGCTGAAGGAGAACTGCATTTCAGGAAGTGAAGGGGAGCTGGAGGCTTCTGGTGAGGTAGCGGTACGACTGTCCTGTGGAATCAGAAAAGAGAACCAGCAGCCACTTCTACACATAGGTCACGAGGAGACTTCCTTTCTCTGTCCAGTCTGTTAATTGAAGCAGCCTCACTGGACTGGATGAGAACGGCCCTTGTGCTGTCTGAGATGTTTACCATTCAGCTTTGCAAACCTTCTTCCTCGGACTTTGTAACTCATCAGAACAGAGATGGCTGCCAGTTGTCTCAAGGCAGCATGAGACTACCCTGAGAAAACGGGAGCTCATCTCAGGTCACTCAGATTTGGGTACTTCCAGAAAGCTTTTCCAAGAGAGCAGAGATTCCACAAGGCTCCATGCTGACCCCCTGCTTGCTTTCCAGTGCCTTCTTGGTCTCAGGTTGGCCGCTTATGACAGAGCCCTGTCTCTTTTGGGTGATAGAATCTCAAGGGTCTCTATTTTAGCAGGTCATGTTTTATACAGTTTCCTGGGCTACTTTGTGAGAATGGATGGTAGTTTCTGTGCTGTAACCAACTCTGGGGACTGTGGTGTACATGCCATGTCTTGAGTCAGGACTTGTTTTCCACGGTGACTGACTCTGACCCTGGGTGGATCAGCAGTGCTGGTGCTGTGAGTGACTCTCTGGGGACGATGGTGCCTATTCAGGGACTGATAGACTAAAGGATCACAGACTAACAGACTCTACATAGGGACCAATGGTACTCAGGTTGTGACCACCTGATTGTGATGGTGGTAGTACCCATGCTCTGACTGGCTGTGAGGAGAGTGACTGATGGCATAATAGGTTGATTGACTCCAGATTGGGACTATGGTGCTTACATGGGACTGACTATGTGCAAATGGCGCAGCAGAGCTATGACGTACTGACTGTGGGTTGCAGTGCTCATGCTGTGACTGACCATGTAGACAGTGACTAGTGGATTAAGAGGCCAGTTGTCTCTATCTGGGACTGTGCTGCTCACATTAATGTACATGTGGGATCTATAGTCTCCTGCTGTGACTGACTGGCCTTCTGACTGACTCTCTTTGAGGGCAATGATACCCATATTCAGACAGACTGACTGACTGTCAGACTCTGGGACAGTGGCAGCCATGCTGTGACTCTGGGTGGAGACAGGCTGACTTACACTCTGATTTTGTTTCTACTTAGATGAGTTCTGGTTCTCCGACGGGTCCTTATCAGACAAGTCCAAGTGTGCAGATCCTGGCCTGATGCCACTGCCAGACACAGCTGCAGGGTTAGACTGGTCCCACCTTGTGGATGCTGCACGAGCGTTTGAAGGTAAAGATTCACCCACACCCAGGTCCTTCTGTGTGCCCAGGGAGTAGGCTCCTGCAGGGCCTGTGGTGCAGCTTAGAAACCTGTCTGTGGATTGGATCATCTTGCAAATGGTGAATGCTCTGCCCGTCTTTGAAGATGACAGGAGGGGAAGCATCTAGAGGTGGCCGGCCATTTGATAAGTACTTGGCACGGGTCTGAATCCATAAATTCTGCTTCATGCACCAACTGCCACCTGACCCACAAGCCCCTTTTCCTCCTTAGCCTCATTTCCCTGTGGGAAAAGCAAACATGCTTGCCTAACTCATACTGTCTCTGTCCTTGAAGCACACCAAGGTGACATAGGAGGGAACCCACTAGAGGCCAGAGCTTCTGAGTTTAACACAGATGACTCCAACAGAATTGCTTGCCCCTTGCAGGTCTCTCTATCTCTGTGGGTCTTGGCTCCGTCTAAGCCTATGGTCAGTGGGCCACCATGGATTAGCTGAGCCTGTGGTCAGTGGGTTGCCATGGGTCAACTGAGCCTGGGTCAGTGGGCTGCCGTGGGTCAGCTGAGCCCGTGGTCAGTGGGCCGCCATGGCTTGCTGAGTTCTGAGAGTCCTCCCACTGCTGTGCTGCTTTTGATCACCATTGATGCTGTGACTGACCAGTTGAAGCTGCTCCCTGGGGAACATCTTTCTCCAGCTTTTTGGGAACTGTCCACAAAGTAGATGAAGAACCTACTCCCAGTGTTTGGGCTTAGTGAGATGTGGGGCCACAACTCTTAGGAATTTTTGTCATTGTTGACTTGTATCTTTCTCATGACTGTGACCCAAACCTGACAAGCATGGTGGTGGGCAGGACTTGGCTGGGGAGTGGGCAGTGGGTGTTAGTTCACACCTCAGTGGACCAGGAAGTGGGCCTGGCTATAACGACCTGCCTCTCAAGTTTCTACGTCTTCTCAAAGTACCATCCCAGCTAGGGACAAGTACTCAAACACACTAGCCCACAGGGACATCTCAGACACACTAGCCTATGGGAACATTTCACATACTAGCCTATGAGGACATTTTACACACACTAGCCCACAGGGACATCTCAGACACACTAGCCTATGGGGACATCTCACACACTAGCCTATGAGGACATTTTACACACACTAGCCCACAGGGACATCTCAGACACACTAGCCTATGGGGACATCTTACATACTAACTGACCCTCCAGCATTCTTTACGGGGCTGTCTTGCCTTCTGCCCACTGTGAGACTCGGGGCCTTCCAGCTTAATCAGAGCCTCTGTTGGCCCCTCACTCCTGTGACATCAGGCTTCAGGAAAGCAGGTTGGATCATCTCCCGGGGGGGGGGGGGGGGGGGGGG
>JADRCD010167942.1:0-12070 GCA_019843815.1 Montemys delectorum
AAAAAAAAAAAAGACAAGTTGGGTATATTGGTACATGTCTTTAATCTCAACACTTAGAAGGCAGAGGTAGGCAGGTCTCTGAGTTTGAGGTCAGCCTGGTCTACACAGTGAGTTTCAGGACAGCCAGGGCTATATAGAGAAACCTTGTTTCAAATGAATAAATGAATGAATGAATACATGAATCAAATATATAAATAAATGTCAGGCTGCTTGCCGCCAACCCTAATGACCTGAGTTTGAACCCAGGGATCTACACACTGTACTCTGACCTCCACATGCACACTTGGGGCATGTGCAAACCCACTTTCAACCTACTAAATAAATAAGTAAGAAAATAAATAAATAATAATAATTTCTCTTCATCTATTTCTTACCTTTCCTTTATCACATCTCAGGGTCTCTTAATCCCACCCTGTGTACGTTTTGTTCTCTGCCAACTCCGTTAAGAGTTGGGTGAACCCAGGGCCCTCAGCTCACTGTCTGGCCAGCAGCGGGAGTCACGGAGTCACGATCCTGTTTGACAAGCTCGTCACTCACTTTCCTGCACACGTGGACGACCCTTCTCCCACTATCCTCATCCTCTCAACTCCCAGTGTCCAGGAATGAGTTCTGGACTCTTCTTCCTCTTTATGTGATGCTACTGGGTACCAAGTATCACCTGTACGTGTCTGTGGTCCACATTTGGTGTAGCTCTGACCTCCCTCCTTGAACACTCAGATTGGGATCTACTTGCCACTTAGAGGTCAGACAGGCATCGAATGTGGCATATCCGAACACGGACCTGCAGTCTCTGTCTGGAGCCTCCTCCATCTGCTGTGGGAGATCTCATTCTCCTAGGTTTTCAAGGCCCCAGTTCTCCATCCTTGAACTCCTTTGCACCTTCTGGCTTTGCAGAGCTTGGCAGCAAGACTTCAACAGAAATATCTTCTATAAAATACTGTTCTCTTTTCTGCAACATGTTTGTCTTCTTGTTATCCTAACAATGGGATCTGTATAGCTATATTCTTCCACTTGAATAAAAAGAAGAGGCAAGGGAGGGATCTGGAGTAGGTGGCCACAGGCCTTGAATATTCAGATTTTATTACTCATTAAAAGACATGTTGGTTGTTTACAAATCTTATTTACAGCATATTTTTCTGTTGTAAATGAAGAAGATATATTTCTGTCTTCTGTTGCTGTGGAGAAGTAAGCCTTCAGTGGAATTGCTGTTCTTTTGTGGTTTAACTGGCTCTGCTATGGCTGCTTTTCCTGCCCCCTCTAGTGTTCTGCACCCTTCCCTATAAGGCCTGAGTACAATGTGAAAAGATTATGTGGTGGCTGGAGAGACTGGTCAGAGGGCAGTCCTTTGCTGAGCGAGTCTGATGATCTGAGTCTGATCCCCAGAGCCCACATGAAAAGCTGGATGCAGGGTAGTGTATCTGCAATCCCAGTACTCCCAGGGTGAGATGGGTGATGTATGTCAAAGAATGACAGAAACAAGAGAGACCCTGCAAGCTTCAACAAGGTGGAAGGCACATGGAACACACACACACACACACACACACACACACACAAAACATCATATATCACCTGAATTTGAGATATAGCTCAGTTGGTAGAGTGTATACTTAACATGCTAAAATCTCTGGGTTTGATCCTAGCCCCCCCCCCCCACACACACACATAGACATGCACACGGACATGATTTCTTTGTTGGGAACTGGAGAGGCGGCTCAGTGAGTAAGAGCACGGCTCAGTGACTAAGCACTGATTCTTCTTCCATGGGCCCCTGACTGGATTCCTAGCCCCCACACAGCAGCTGTAACTCTACTTTTGAGGTCTTCAGAGGCTTTCTACTTCTGTGGCCACCAAGCCCATGCATGGTGTACTGACATGCATGTAAGCAAGACACTGATGCACCTACAATTAATATTAAAGAGATTTCTTTGCGTGTTCCCACTTGTTCTTCTGCTTTACTTCCATAGATGGAGCAACACTGGGTCATCATCTAAGAGCCAGGCATATGCGGCCACCCAATTTTGGACTTTCAGCTTCTAGAACTGCATCCCATGTAAACCTCTTTATAAATTACCTAGCCTCAAGTGTTCTGTCATAGCAACAGTAATCAACCAAGTTACCATAGTCCCAGCAACTAATACTTAATCAATAAATAATTGTTGACTTAATACCTCATCACTTGTATTTTACAAAGTTCTTTGTACAATCATTCCTATGGCAGAATTATCTTCTCCCACATTTGTGCCCCCACCATACTTTGGGAAAAGCCGTGTATAGCACTAAGTGTCGGAAGCTTACTCATTGCAATGCAGCTTTGCAAGAGTAGACACTATCATTTTCTTTTCCTAACCAGTTTTATTACCTGGAGTATGGAGTAGGTGAATGAATGAGGGAATGCATGACTGAATGGATGAATGAATATGTGTTACTGGATGGTCATAGAGACTGGAAACATTTCCCCAAATAACTCACCTATAGACAAAACAATATAAATATGATTCTTCACTCTAAAGAAACCCCAAACGATGTTAGCTAAAGCAGACTCCCTCTTGATTACATCTTGTTTCTGTGAAAAAACTATCAATGAACAGGAGGAGGGAGAGGAGGAGGAAGAGGAGGAGGAGGAGGAAGAGGAGGAGAAAGGCTTTTAGATGAAAGGATTTAGCTTGCTCTCTGGAGTACCTCTGGATTTGTTAATTAACTTTAACACTACAGCGATGGCTCCAGGAAGGAAGCAATTTCCTACAGCCATGTGGCCTTGGGGATTTTCAGAAATGCTCATCTTCCCTCCGGGACCTGGCCTTGTCATTAGGACAAAGGCTCATTCGGACTGCCCAGCACGTGCATTACCAACAGTTCCTTTAAACTGGCTCAATCATGTCCAATCTGTTGTCAGAGAACAACTTCTCTCCTTCTGGACATATGGGAAAGCAGAAGCTGCCTCCAGACTTAGCACATGCATTCATTTCCCATATTTAGCAAACAATTTTCTAACAAGTCTGCTATCAAAAAACTCCTAAAATACACATTTCATCAATCCATCTCATGTACAGTGTTTGGATACTTCTAGTGTATTTACTACATAGCAGTTCATCTAATAGTATTTGGGGGCTGAAGAATGCCCGAGACACCCATGTGATGTTAGACTTGAGCAATCTACAAAGACATGGAAGGGATTCAGCATTAAGTCTCCAGTTGAGGAGCAGATGATGGTGACTCATTATGGACCTTAGCCAAGAGCTTCCTGTGTCCAAATATTTCAAAACACTTTTAAGTGTCTGACTTGGGGGGGTGTTTTTTAAAATAAATATCTTCACATATAATTCTCTTTTGTGACTTCTTTCTGGGAGGAGCACACCGAGACCAGGTATCAGAGCTGTGCTCCCTTCTGAAAGTCTCAGTATTTTCCTTAGGCCCACTATCCTTCCCACATGGCTGGATTTGGTGGTGGCAATGCAGGGCTGATGAAAGACACACTCTTGACTTGATGAAAAGAAGAAATGAAGCAGTTCTGGAGAGTATGAAGAATGGAGGATTCAAGATATGAACATAATGGAAAGAAAACTGATTTAGAAATGGTAGAGTCCCCCATGAAAGGCACAGGGGACTGGTTGTTCTTACTGAATCTCCACCATGTCGACTGCTAGCATCATTGCAACTGGCCAGCTCTATGAACTGGTCCATTCTTAACGGATTCCTTGGGCCACTTCTCATTACTCATTCTACAGTTTTCGGAAGTCAGGTATATTTTCTATTGTAGTCTTGACAAATCATCCTCACCATAGGGGTTCAACAACGCACATTAGCTGTTGTATAGTTCTGTAGCTCTGAGGTTGAAGGTCTTAGGGGGTCTAAGTGAGATGCCAGCAGTTCCGTTCTGGAGACTAGGGTGGGGTTACGCCATTCCTCATTATCTTGTTGACTGTCACTGAAAGCTGTTCCCAGTACATCCAGGGCATCCATCTTTAAAGTCAGAAACAGTAGAGTTAGTCATTGCAATATGGCATCTTTCTTACCCTTTATAATCAAGGCCAAGAACATTCTTTAATTTTTATCAAATCATGTTGACTAGACTGGGATCCCATTCATAACCCAGGACAGTCTCTCCAGTCATATTTGCAGAGACCCTGGGAAGGTTAATCTTGATTTTCAATGTGATGGACCTGGGAAGGAGAAGCCTCAGTGGAGGGATTGCTATGATGTGTCTGTAGGGTATTTGTTTTTATTGCTAAATGATGTATGAGGACCCAGCCCTGGGGGAGGTCTCATCCTGAGGCAGGGCCTAGGCTGCTTTAAGGAACGGTTTTCTGAATGTGAGCCTGGGGGCAAGCCATACAGCAAGCAGCATTCCTCCATGGTTTGTGTGTCAAATTTCTGCCCTGACTTCCCTTCATGACAGAAGTGGAACTCTTTCCTTCTCAAACTATTTGCTATTAGGTTATGGCATTCCCCACAGCAGCAGACAAGCAAACAGGAACAGTCTCTGCCAGATGGACAGTAGCGGGGGGCAGGGGGGGGGGAGGAGAGAAAAAGACAGAGAGAGAGGCAGAGAGAGAGGGAGGGAGGGAGGGAGGGAGGGACGGACAGACAGACTGACCAGCATTAGTTAACCAGCCAGCAACATAAAACACACTCCGAACCCAAACCTTCCCACTTCCCCTTGAATGTGAACACTTTTATTTTGTTTACAAGTAAACTGATGGGATATTTTTTTTTAAGATTTATTTTATTTATTTTATGTGTATGAGTACACGGTAGCTGTACAGATGGCTGTGAGCTATGCTGGGAATTGAACTCAGGACCTCTGCCGGCCCCGCTCGCTCTGGCTCCAGCCCCGCTCGCTCCGACAAAATACGCTGTCGCTGTCTTCAGACCACCAGAAGATAGCATCAGATCTTATTACGGGTGGTTGTGAGCCACCATGTGATTGCTGGGATCCGAACTCAGGACCTTGGGAAGAGCAGTCAGTACTCTTACCCACTGAGCCATCTCGACAGCCCAAACTGATGGGATATTAATGACTACTTGGCACATAGCAGGAGTCAACTGGTACCTGTTGGAAATGCAGAATTTCAACAACTGAAGAGCATGTTCACTTATATATTTCATTGTGTGTGGATGGTTAGATCCCTCAATCGCTGGGAAGTTGCAAGGTAAATGTAGAATTAAAGAGCAATGGGAAGAATCCAGTGTGCAACCTCTTAGGGATTCAAGGCATCTGGAGATGGGTAGCTCTTCTGTGGGTAGTCATACTGAGGCATTTTGGAAAGGACAACTACAGCTTCACTGGATGCTGCCGGGAGAATGGTGCATTGTCTTGCTTGCACAAACTGGGGAAAGTACTCAGGAAGCCTGCCTAGGAAAGAATTCCTGTTTCTGTCAAACAGAACTAATGGCAAAGGGACCTTCCACACTCAACTTACAGGAAGCCTTTTATTCCCAAAACAAAACCAAGGGCCTTGCAGAGAGCAGTGGACAGCATCTAATCCACAGCTAGTAAAAGACTGTGAGAAACCTTGATTTCCTTTTTGAAACAGAACTTACTAGTTACTGTTGGGCAGGAGCCATGCTAATCTCTTTATTATTCCAGTTTTAGTATGTGCTCCTCAAGTGTGCACAGACCTTATGATTTCTTGCCAAGATGGGTATGGTGTAGCCTTAGGTGGCCTTATGTAGACCAGGCCGGCAAAAAAATTCACAGGCGTTTACTCACCTATACCTCCAGAATGCTGGGACTGGATTTTATGACTTCTAGGTGTCTTCTAACTACTTAAGTCCTGATCTACGTTTGAGAACAAATTCACCTAAGAAACTATCTGCTTATGAGAAAATTGATGGGTTGTTTTTTTCTTTTCTCTCTCTTTCTCTTTCATATTTTTTTTTTTTTTTTGTTGTTGTTGTTGTTTTTTTGAGACAGGGTTTCTCTGTGTAGCCCTGGCTGTCCTGGAACTCATTCTGTAGACCAGGCTGGCTTCGAACTCAGAAATCTGCCTGCCTCTGCCTCTGCCTCCCAAGTGTTGGGATTAAAGGCGTGCGCTACCACTGCCCGGCAGATGGGTTGTTTTTCAACCAGCATTTATTGAGCCTCTTTTATATTGCAATAAGATATACTAATAGAATGAACCTATATACATATATATGTAGTCTGTATTGGTAAAAATGAGAGAGAAAAGAATGTAATAGAGGATAGTGTGAGTTGGGTTGGTAAACTATCTTGTGCTGCTGTGAGCGACAGCCTGCTTGGAAATCTCTCACCTGGGGACCCCGGTGTGGCGAAGCTGGACCTCCACCATCATGTCCCATGGATGCTATAAGCTTCCATACTCACAGCTGTCTGCTCATTATTTGTTCTCTTACTTTTGTTAGCTAAACACTAATTTATTTACTCATTAATTTAATTAATTTAATTCACTCATTTAAAACTGAATGGTTACCAGAGCTCATTCTCCCAACAGACAATGTGTGTTTATATATTTCTAAATCCCAAGTTAATGGTTCTTATGGAATTAGAAATAAAAATATTGAGAAGAAACTTCTTTTTTTTTTTTTTTTTTTTTTTTTAAAGATCTATTATTTCTTATATGTAAGTACACTGTAGCTGTCTTTAGATAACCCAGAAGAGGGCATCAGATCTCATTACGGATGGTTGTGAGCCACCATGTGGTGGCTGGGATTTGAACTCAGGACCTTCGGAAGAGCAGTCAGTGCTCTTACCCACTGAGCCATTTCACCAGCCCAAGAAACTTATTTTTTAAAGTTAAATATAATTTTATGTGTATGGGTGTTCTGCCTGCACGTAAGTCTATGTACCATACGAACACTTGGTGTCTGCTGAGGCCAGAAGAGAATGTTGGATCCTCTGAAACTGCATGATTGTGAGCTGCCATGTAGGTGCTGGGAACTGAACCTGGGTCTTCTGGAAGAGCGGCCAGTGCTCTTAGCCACTGAGTCATCCCTTCAGGCCCCTGAAACTGAACTTGTTAAGAAGTAGTGTGCTGTGTTACACTAAGTCTGGATGATGACATAAAAAATTATGTTCAATAATATACAAATGACAGACAAGAGAACAAGTTATTTAGTTTTATTAAAAATTTCCAATTTATAACCAAAATATACAACCACTACATTTAAAATCAGTTTTTACACTCACAGTTAAAGTGCTAAGAAAAACATTTACAAAACTGACATCAGTCTACTGTAAACAAAATAAATCTACAACAGCAGAGTGCAGAGCACACCCAGCTACTGTGACAGTACAGCCCATGCTCTGACTGAGTGTGCTCGCCCTACACAGACCCCAACAACAGCAACTTTCCACTCATCTGGAAATGAACTGCTTTAGCCGACGTATGGAGAAGAAACATGAAGAACTAATGCCACAAGATACAAGTCTTCGCCACAAACACTTTCTAACTAGATGTCTGTATGATAAAACAAGGTTAGCTTTAGAATTTAGTCACTTCAGCAACTTAATTCAGAATAGTGTTTTAAAAACTAAATTGCTAAGTACCAGTTATTTAAAAATAAGTTTCAGAATAATGAAAAAGGAGTAGTTTTCCTACCTCCATATTTCTTGAAAAATTGTCAACAGAAAACAGGGAAAGTGGTTTTTTTTTTTTTTTTTTTTTTTTTTTTTTTCGAGACAGGGTTTCTCTGTATAGCTCTGGCTGTCCTGGAACTTACTCTGTAGACCAGGCTGGCCTCGAACTCAGAAATCCACCTGCCTCTGCCTCCCAAGTGCTGGGATTAAAGGCGTGCGCCACCACTGCCCGGCTGGGAAAGTGTTTTTTGAGCAAGCTTGGACAGTATTCACCTGTAAATTTCCTGTCAATTTTTATGTGTTTGGTTCTCTTTCAGCAAGATAATAAGATTATAGTCACTGACAATTTGCTATGAATTGTCTGAATTTGCTTCTTCCTAGCACTTGAAGTAGGTCATACTTTGGACATACTGATCAGAGAGCTGGAACAAGCAGGAACTAGAAAGGTTTCAGGTTGAGCATCTGGGGATCAGATCAGCTAAATTAGGGCTCACTGAGGGCATCATCGAGGAAGAAGCGTACCTCGTCTACTGAAATCCAAGTAAGCACCTTTGTCTAACACAAGAATGCATCGAAAACTAAGACACCCCTCAGAATAACTCAAAGAGTGTAATGGGTACTGAGTAATGATTTCTAGTAACTATCTGAATTACTCATAACAATATGGAGCAATTTAGTCTGAGTTTGAAACAACCTAGTTTATACCTTTTTGGACCACAAAACTGCGAATCTCCTGGATAGGAGTTTCATATTCTTATTTGTATATTTATATTTCTATACCTTTGTTCCCATAACCAGAAATCTAAATATAAAGAAAAATCTTTAGATGAAAGCTTACAGAAAATGTGTTGGCTGTATAACATGGCACTCATTTATTTTGGAGGATAAAACTCTGTAGTTAGCAAAAATGGAGTACCTATCACACTGGGGGATTATTCTACCTCTGCATGCTATTTATCAACTATTCCCTTGACATTATGACAGTCTGTCAGCTTCTAAAAGCTTGAAAATCAAACACAGACTTAGTGAAGAGCTTATGTAACTTAAATGTTCTCAAAGGCATTTACTTCAGATTGATAAAATGTCTTTAAAAGCAGGAATTCAGCAGCAAGACAGAGCAGCTTTTGAAATGACCTAAGAGTGTATGTAGTCTCATCTGATAGTCTGAGAAGAGCGGAGATGAAAAGTTAACATCTCTTCTAAAACATGGTACGTCGCTAACATGTGGTTACTTCCCCCCAAGACAGCAATTTCACATGCTTAGAAGAGTATTTTCCAACTCTTCAGACTGAGAGAATCTTGAGCTCAACTGTCAGAAGAATCATGGATCAACAGAGAGTCATTTGCTGAGACAAGAAAGTAAGAGCCAGCTCATAAAATAAATATGGGATTTAGATAGTCTGTATTACAGACAATGAAATAACTATTAATCATAGATACATGTTTATATAAATACTCCTCCAAACTATCAGATTAAAATATCAAAAAGTATTTTCTTTTCATTTTTGGAGACAGGGCCTTGATATGTAGCTCAGGCTAGCCGTCAATTCCTGGCAATCCTCTGGCCCCAGTTAGCCTTGCCTCCTAAATGCTGGGGTTATAGACATGTATCTATCATGCTGGGCTTGAAAACAATGCTTCCTAATTTAAATTTAAATTTTGAAGAATTAGTTCTTGTAATAGTTCCTACAAACAAAATAAGCCAGCATGATGCTTGAAACTGTCAGTGAACTGTGCTCTGGAAGCTGGAGGGGGGAGAAGGTGAGGTGACAACAGTGTACTTTATCATGATGAAACAGAAATTTAAACTTCAGTGAGAAAGTAAGACTCAAAAAAAACCCAAAATCTAGAAACTGAAAATAAAAGCAGAAAAGCTGTTTGAAGTTGGTATTAAAGGACTGAACATACGGTTCAGTGGCAGAAGGTTTAGGTTTGGATAGTAAAAGAAAGCTCTGGTTCCACCATTAGTCACCAATGGACGGATGGACGGACAGAGACAGACAGACAGACAGACAGACAGACAGACACACACACACACACACACACACACACACACACACACACAGAGGAAAGAAAAGAAGGAAGGAAAAATATAAGCGATGTTAAGCAAATGGGAAGCTCATGACTGCAACCTTGGCACTCAGAGGCCCACATAGGAAGACTGTAAGCTTCAAGGCTAGCCTGGACAACAATACATCAAGTTCAAGGCCTTGATACCTGATAGAAAAGACCAAGGTCTGGTGAGTTGGAGCACCTGCCTAGTATATGCAAGGCTCTGGTAGCAGGCAAGGCCCTACTACTAAGGGAAATAATAAACCAAACAAACATAAAACATGAGAAGCTGGATGGTTCTGGGGAAGTTGGAGTACTATAAAAAGAGAAATGATAAGAAAATTCAGATTTATTCTAATTCATGGCTAAGATATAGAAGAAATGACATCCACTGACAGAACTTCCACAGTCTGAACACCTTTGTCCTTCTCCCTCTACTTGTTTTTTGACACAGTCTCACTATGTAGCTCAGGTTGGCCTATAACTATATATCATGCAGCATGAGATGGCCTTAAATGTCTTAGCTTCTCAAGCGACTGGGATTCCAGTGTGAGTCCTTACACTTAGCTCAAACAAACATTTTCATGCTAGAGAATCCATTTTATGATTTAAACAATTTCATACATACTATTTTCAAGGCATATTCATCTCAGCTCAATGTAAAAATCTACTGTGCAGATTTCTTTGAAAAAATGATTTCATAGTAAATGCTTCTGCTGACAAGATTAGTTCTGGGAAAATGATCTGAGACAGGGCTGAGGGAAGAGATGTGCCAGCTTCTCAAAACTGAGGGTGGAGGATAGCTAAACAAACAGAAAAATACAAGAAGGATAACTATAAACCACCCCTTTAGGGTTACTTGGTTTTTCTTACAGAACTTCTCATTATCAATCCCCAAATATTCATTAAAATTGGACTTCATATTCAATGTATGCACCAACAAGGACTTGAAGAACCAGAAAACTGAAAATAAATGTGTTGTTTTTAGAGACAATTAAAAAAAAATTGTAACAGTTATGGTCAATGGCAGGATACATTTGAGGATTATGTTGCTAAGCAACTGGGTCATTTTTGCAATCTCAGAGCATGCACTCACCGAATCACATGCCTATGCTGTTACTAAGTGACATGACCCTATGGGACCACTGCTGTATAGACAGGTTGTCTGAAACAGATCTTAACCTTGTGATCCTCCTGTCTTAGGCTGCCATGTGTTTCCTAATTAAAAATGACTAAAACATCATTATGCAGCATGTGGCCATAGGAATCTCTGAGTGAGAGACTGAGCATTTAATTTAATTACTGAAAACAGGGACAGACCAAAGACAAGGAATGAAATGTAGCTAAGGAAATCTAATAGGTGCTGAGGATGAATATATAGTTTAGTGGTAGAATGGCTGCCTAGCATATGCAAGACTTGTTCGTCAGAACCAAAGGGGTTGTGAGGGGCAACAAAGCCCCTACTTATGTACTTATGACGAGTATATAACATCATCAGACTTCAGACTTAACTGTACACTGTTAAGTCTACAGTCCAAAGCATTTAAGACAAATGAACAGATGCAGACAGTCAGAGCAAAGAAATCAATCTTCCAACTGGGTGGGCTGGAGGGATGGCTCAGTGGTTAGGAGATCTTTCAGAGGACTGGGGTTAGATTCCCAGCACCCGCATAGTGGCTCACAACCCTCTATAACTTCAGTTTCAGGGGATCCCTCAGTGCCAGGCATTCAAATGGTATACAGACACAGATCCAGGCAAAACATCCATACACATAAAATTAGAAGACAACAAGTGAGATTTCCTTGATCCAATTCATGGAAAGCATCATTAATTCACAAGAGAATCTCTGTTTTATTAAAGGATACTTAAAATTTTTTATTACATTTTTTGTGTTTGTGTGTGCATGTGTGTCTATATGTGCATGTACACTTCAACCCACATGTGGAGGGCAGAGGTCAACTTGTGGGAGTCTGTTCTCTCTCTCCACCACATGGGTCTCTAGGATGGAAATCACCACTGTCCGGCTTGGCAGTTAGAGCCTGTACCTGCCGAGTCATCCCACTGGCCCTATTAGAGAATTAAGGAAACTTTATGGCAGTATTTTCTGCAAAGCCAGGACAAATTAACAATAACAAGTCATATTTATCTCTAAGAATATTTTGTAAGTTTTATTTCCAATGCTGGGACTGAACCCATGGCCCTGTCTATTCCTGAGCTAAATCCTAATCCTGCTAATATTTTAAAATAGATCATCACTTTTCCATGGCAATCTGCAACTATACATATTTGATGAATTCAAGGAGGCAGTTAAAGAGTTCTATTCCATTTCTCTAAGTTCCTAGAGATTTCATAATCAATCTGGGCCTGTCACTTGGGAGGCAGAGGCAACCAGATCTCTGAGTTCAAGGTCAGTCTGATCTACAGAGCAAGTTCCAGGACAGCCAGGGCTACACAGAGAAACTCTGTCTTAAAAAACCAAA
>JADRCD010167949.1:0-12500 GCA_019843815.1 Montemys delectorum
GCATAAGGCAAGTAGCCTATCACCTAAACCATGTCCCTTCCTTTCTTTTACTTGGGAAAATAAATCTGATTAAAGCTAGTCAAATGCTAGATATGTATGTGTGCGTCTGCCTATATATGTATATATGCACATGTGTGTTGTAATATGAATATACATACATGGAGGGAGAGATGGGAAGGGGGAGAGAGAGAGAGAGAGGGAAGGAGGGAGGGAGAGAGAGAACAAACTTGTCTGAGATGTTCTCGTACAGCCCAGGTGGCCTCGAACTCACAACACAAGGCAAGAATGGCCTTGGGATTGCTAACGTTCCTGACTCCAATTCTCAAGTGCCGGGTTACGGTCACATGCCACCACGCCTAGCTTGACATATAATATTACTTTTTTTCTGCTAATATCATCCCAAATGTCCTTGACTACTCTTCCTCCCAGAGTCACTCCTGTAATTCCGAGCCCCATGTCCCCAGCTGTGGAGTGGGTTCCTCACTGGGACCAGCTATAATACCATACCCCTTCACCAGAGACAGTTTGGGAATATATGTGATCCATGCCTGATCAATAAGACTTTCTCCTTGGACTAAGGGGAAAGGATGATTCTTTGAACACACTGTTTCTTAAACTTGGGGCAGGGGATGGGGGTAGGATTGGAAAGGCAATTGGCTGACCTACCTTTTATGGAGACTGAGAACACAGCAGCCAAGAAGGCAGAGATAAAAGGTAGAAGGGGACTCCTATTGACGTCATTTGTCTGTCTGGATCAGGTCTGAGGCCAGCCTTGACCTGGACTTTATAGATATCTGATTCAGTAAGTCTGTCTTCTTACCTTAGTCAGTTGATTGAGGCTCTGCGATTTTCAGCCCAGACAGTTCCTGACTGTCCCAACACTCAGTTTCTCTAGGAGCTGGAGCCAGCCTGCCTCTGTCCTGTCTCTCTCGCCATTCACCTTCCTCCAGCCTCCCTTCATCTGTAGTAAACTGTACCCAGTCTCCCCTAGTTTCCTGTTTCCTCCACCAGAAGTAGCTCCCTCCTATGTCCAACCCATCCCTGGCGTGTGTCACCTACTCTAGGATGCCTGATAATTCTTTCAACCTTTTCTTCTTTTCAAAATCCCTATGAGCTCTATCCACACTACTGTTAGAGTCTCCATTTCTTTCAACATTGAAACAACAAAAACCCTTCACAATAGCAGAGGTATCATCCATTCCGTACCTCCTCAGAGTGCCAGACACAGCTCAGGAAGCAATCACTTGACAAATGTTGTGAATGAGAACACAAATCTTACTTTACAAGGCAGCCAGCGATCTCAAAGCAGACATTTCATCACTTCCTGTCTTGTACTTAACAAATGCCAGTGGATCTCTTGTACTCTCCAGTGAACGATCACAACGTGGTAAAGAGGAGCGTGCACCTTCAGACCCCACATACCCTTCTCTCTCAGCCCCAGCACACTGGACTCCCCTCCACTCACTCGCTTCACTCTCCTGCCACAAAGACTCCAAGCTAGCTGGCCTACAACACCCTCTCCTATCACTTTCCCAGTTACTGCCAGCTTTTCCTTCAAATTCCAATTCCAGTTGCACATCATTGCCTCAGAGAAGTTCTCCAACATCCATCCTCAGCTAGGTTAGATTGGTTTTGTTTGTTTGTTTGTTTGTTTGTTTGGGGGATTTTTTTTTTTTTGAGACAGTTTCTATTGTATAACTCTAGCTGTCCTGGAACTGACTCCATAGACCAAGCTAGCCTTGAACTCGGAGATCAGTCTGCCTCTGCCTCTTCCTTCTGAGTGCCAGAACTAAAGACACACACTAGATCATTTTTGTTAGGATCTTTGCAATACAAAGCTCTGGCCTCAATTTGTGGTTATCATCTTTTATGGCTAGTCTTTGATCCCCGTGTTAACATCTCAAACTCCAGGCAAGCAGAGGTCATTTCTGTTTGAACCTACCATTTTGACTTCAAAGTTTAGCACTACGATTGGTACATAGTTGTTCTCAATAAATATTTGATAGATAGATAAAAGATAAAAACAGGGCTAGAGAGATGGCTCATCGGTTAAGAGCACTGGCTGCTCTTCCAGAGGTCCTGAGTTCAATTCCCAGCAACCACATGGTGGCTCACAGCCATCTGTAATGGGATCCGATGCCTTCTTCTGGTGTGTCTGAAGACAGCTACAGTGTACTCATATAAATAAAATAAATCTTTTTTAAAAATAGATAAAAACATACAAATTAACATTAAACAAAAATTATAAGCCAAAGCATATGTATGTAGTATTCATAGTTACATAAATATTATAGATGTATAAAAATGTGGAGTGGCCAGACATGGTGGTAAATCTTTATAATCGTAGCACTTGGGAGGCTAAGGCAAGAGGCTTGCCAAGGCTGAGGGCTGCCTGGCCAAACAACAAAACCTCGAGGAGGGTAAGCCGAACAGAAGACCATCACGGATGGGTGTCACATAAGATTAGGGTTAGGTCCAAGTTCTGGTTTTATCTTTCATCTTTTTTTTTTTTTTTTTTTTTTTGGTTTTTCAAGACAGGGTTTCTCTGTATAGCCCTGGCTGTCCTGGAACTCACTCTGTAAACCAGGCTGGCCTCGAACTCAGAAATCTGCCTGCCTCTGCCTCCCAAGTGCTGGGATTAAAGGCGTGTGCCACCACCGCCCGGCTGGTTTTATGTTTCTGAGCATTGCATTCTTTCTAAGAATCACATTTCTCAGCTGTAAAAAGGAATACAGTAATGAAATAATAAAGCCCGAAGACTATTGGGAGGATTAAAAATAGCATAATGTATGTGTTGCAATTTGAATAAGAAGTAATCATGACAAGCTGTGTGGAAGTCTAGGATCCCAGCTGGCAGCACAGGTAATGGAAACCTTATCAAATGGAGGAAGGAAGGTAGGGGTGGGGTGGGTGTCTTGTCTTTGGCCCACTCCTGTCTCCTGATCTGTTTCCTATCAACCATGAGACAAAGAAGCATCTCTGCCACTTTATTGCCCAAGCCCATGGGGTGAGCCACCATGTACGGAGGCCTCTGGAACTGTGAGCCAAAATACATTCTTCCTCCTTTTAAGATGTTCTCTTGTGCGGTCACCATGATGATAAAAATGGACTAATATAACCTGTAGAGGACTTAGCATAAGCCATACACATGACAATGACTGGTTTGTTATTATCATTTTGCCACTACAGGTGGCTAACTGGAATAAGCTTTTGAAAAGGACGGTGTCAAAGTCTCTCTATCTTTCACTGAGCTATGCATGTCTACCACAGGTCCTCTGTAAATATTTACTCAATGAATGAACCTGTGCAAGTTGGTTCCTCTTGGAACTTGGCATTCTCTCCTACGCAGTTGGGTAAGCAGAGCCTGGTGGCTCAGAATCATGAGATGAAAAGCCTAGGGGAGGAATTTTCTTTGTACCCACAGACAAGCTATTAAAAGAGGAAGGATGTCGGCTGGGCAATGGTAGAGAGGGAGGCAAATAGATGGGGTACTTACCAGCAAGGTGTCCAGGGCATCAATTAGCGTCAGAGAAAAACTGTGAAAAGACAAAATCCCGCTGCTTTATAAGAACATCAAACACCAGATTCACAACTGCCCAGATCTAAACGAGGCATAGCAATATCCTTATCGATCCCACTTATAGTTATAACAGAGGAACCAGAGGGAAAACTCAGAGTCCCTTGACTGCCTGGTGTAGCTCAACTGTAATTAACATTTCACCTATGTTTTCTGGCATTCTGCCCTACTAGAGAGGGAGCACAGAATTACAGCATGGTAAGAGGTGGGGAATGCTCAAGGCTATGTTACTTATGACATCAAAAGGCTAGAAATTACCAGCTGCTCACAAGTGACAGGCAAACCGATACAAACAAGTACAAATGTATGACATTATTTAGGTTCTGTGTACTATTGAGATGATCATGATGTTCAGTGGAAAACACGGTGTATGAAGTAAGCCACACAGCGTGTTTTCATCTGCATTTCACAGTGGGGGCAGGGGTCTGGACAGACAGCCCAGTGCTTAAGAGCACTTACTGCTCTTGGAGAGGACCTGAGTTTGGATCCCAGCAACAATGTGCGGGTTCAGAGCTGCTAGCAACTTCAGTTCCAGGGACTCTAGCCAGGAGCCTCCACAGGTTCCTGAACACATAGGGTGCACCTAAATTCATGCAAAGCAAACACACATACTATTAATGAATTTAAAAAGCCATACTGACAGAGAGCAAGTGTGCTGCTGTTAGAGCCAGTAACTGCAGAGGGATAATATATAAGGCGCACTTTTTTAGGGTAAAGAAGTATTCTCTCTGCTAGATGGGATGGTGATTACTATGCATTTTTAATGAGGTATTTTATTACATGGAAATTATACCTTTTTTTAAAAGATTTATTTATTATTATAAATGAGTACACTGTAGCTGTCTTCAGACGCACCAGAAGAGGGCATCAGATTTCATTATGAGCGATTGTGAGCCACCATGTGGTTGCTGGGATTTGAACTCACAACCTTCGGAAAAGCAGATTCTTACCAGCTGAGCCATCTCACCAGCCCGAAATTATACCTTTAATAAAACAATTTTTTACAAAGATGCACAGTAGCCAGGTGTGGTATGTGCCTGCAGTCCCAGAACTGGTGGGGTTGATTCAAAAGGACTGAGAGTTTAAAACCAGTCTGGGCCACATAGCAAGATCCTGTCTCAATAAACAAATAATACACATTTGCATACCTGTGTAATTGTATAAACTGAGAACATTCTAGAATGATATACAGGACATATATAGGTTGTAGACCTAAGGAATGAGATACTTAGCCAGCATGATTCTATCCTGCCTCAATTTGTCATTTGTTTTTCATTTACTTCTTGTTCCAACTAAAAAATAAAAACTGGCACACGCTCTTAGCTCACTCGCCTAACCCTTGGCATCAGAGAGCATGCTATCATGTATAAACATTTGTAAAACGAGGATAATACGGCAGGGGTGATAGTGAACACCTGCAGCCCAGCACCTGGGGAGTAGAGGCAGGAGCATCACAAGCTCAAGGACATTCTTAGCTCTGTGGTAAGTCTGAGGCCAGCCTGGGCTACGTGAGACCTATCTCAAACAAGTAGGCAAACGGAAAAATAAAAGACCTCGGGGGCTGGAGAGATGGCTCAGTGGTTGAGAGCACTGGTTGCTCATCTAACACCCACGTGGCAGCTCACAACTGTCTGCAGCTCCAGTTTCAGAGAATCTGACACCCTCACATGGCTATAGATACAGGCACACTGCGAGGGCACACTAAATAAATAAATAATCCTCAAAAAAACAAAACAAGCTGGGCAGTGGTGGTGTAGGCCTTTGATCCCAGCACTTGGGAGACAGAGGCAGGCGGATTTCTGAGTTCGAGGCCACCCTGGTCTACAGAGTGAGTTCCAGGACAGTCATTGCTACACAGAGAAACCCTGTCTCAAAACAAAACAAAAAAACAACAACAACAAAAACAAAACAAAACAAAAAAGAACAACCCAGGATTACAGCCCTAATGTCAGTTTTGGCAATGCAATGATTCTTCCCTCAGCTGGGTTTTTATTCCAGTGAAAATGAAAAAATAATATGTTCACACAAAATTACTAAATATATGTATGGCGGTGAGAGGAGTTGGTATGAAGCTAGACGGGAAATATTTTTCAGTCATACAGAGTACACCAACTACAAAGGGTCTTAGCAGTGGGGAGAATAACACTCCTCCTGGACTCGTGTGCCCACCTATAAAAAGAAGGAGTTGAGTTTCCTGACTCTTGGGAGTTTTTTCAAAATATTCTGTGACTCCAGAAATGTCCCCAAATCCTCTTGTGTGGTGCCTGTTCTTGCTGAGAGGGCTAGCCTGCCAGGTTAATCTAAGACTTTTTGTTCTGTGAAAACCGTGTAGATTCTGACAGTGCTGGTTTGGGATTGGGAGGAAAGGTGTTGAATCAGCCCAGGTCGGAAACTTTGCAGAATCAGTGAGACCATGAAGCCACCAGCCCTCCTATGACCCCGGCCAACCCCCTCGGCCCTCAAGCTCGCTCTACCTGCCCCAGGTGTCGTGCCCGTCACAGGTGAGAGGTCTCAGCTCATCGTAGGGAAAGGCATTTTCCAGGTAACTGTCGTAGGCGTGGTAGAACATGGCCTTGACTCGCTCCCTGGTTCGGGGGATGAGAAATAAGGTAGGGGGCCAGAATACAAAACCAGGCGGGAGAAAGGACCAGACACAAGACGGAGAATGGGAACCACCAAATGATTTCTGCCGAGGGCCCAGCAGCGGGACTAGAGCACGTCAGGGTGGGGGTCCTAGGGTGAAGGGAAGGGAAGGGGCCCGGTGGGCGCTTGCCATTCCCCAGTCGTAGAGAGCGGGAGCCTGGCCCCCTTCACCTGTAGTGGGCGGGGTCGGGCGCGGTGCCGTCGGGACCTGGCGCACCATGGTGCAGGGGCAGCAGCACGCACACGAGGCCGAGCGGGATGAGCAGCCGGAAAGGCATAGAGCTCGTGTCCTGTCAGTGCCGCCGCAGCAGCTGCAGCCACCGCCACCCGCTCATCCTCCGAGCCGCTGCTGGCTCTTCCGGGGATACGCACCACGACGCCTGCGCGTTGGGCAAGAAGCCACTCACTTCCTGACTACAAAGCCCAGGATGCAATGGGCAGTGGAACCTAGGCAAAAGAGCATCTCGGGATTGCTAGTCTACAGAGAGGAGTTCAACGTGTCTTAAAGACAGTGGTTGTGGCTGCTGTTACGGATGTTTTCACAATCCCACTTTCTGTTTCTTTGAGCACTTACGGTGAAGTAAAGCGTTAGGAGCACTTTGCAGGCGCTATCTAGTTAATTTTGTTTTTACCAAATACATTTTTAAAGGAGGGGCTAGCAGGGACTCAATGAAAAAACGTTCGGCTTTGACCATTATTAGACACAGGGTTTGCCAAACCATTGTGTAAGTAAACTCTAGAATCATTTTCCCAAAGCCGTTACCCTTAAGGTTTCCAGAAATCTCTTTTGTTCTAGGAATTCATAAATTTACGACTGTCTTTCACTTAGGGTGCCATGAAATCATGATCCCTTCAGTCTCTAAATCAACTTAGAACCTTGTCTGTCCCAATACCTGGACCATCTCAGTGGGTGCCATCCCTGGTGAGAATGAAGACCCGGCACTATTCCTCTGAGAACATCTGGGCCAGTTTTCTCACTCTCTTTCTTGCTAGGTCCTAGACTTTGTCAATGTGCTATCTACAGCAACCCCCATCTCTTTGGTCAGTGCAGTGAGCTGTAGAAGACAACCCTAGATTTGAAGTTCAATTGGGGTTCATTATGACTCTACCATTCACACATAACCTATGTAACTCCTAAAGGAGTCCCTCTCCTCCTCTGGGCACAGCACCCACTTTTATAAAAAAGGTTTGTCTGAACTGACATTTGAGATCCTTTTAACTTGAACTGTTCTTTATTTCTAGAGTTGCCCAACTCTTTGCTGAAAAATTCAGAGGGAATTGGCTGCTCCATTTATTGAGCAGAGTGCAGGCAGGTTCTGCCTTCTTTGGCCTATTTTTCTTTTTTAAATTAGTGTTCTTTGACAACTTCATATATGTATGAATATGTTCTGGTCACTGCTCCTCCCCCACTACCTTCACCATCCTCCTCTCCTCCTTCTTCCCCCCAAGCCCCTCCTCCTGTCATCTTTTGTGGTTGTGGTATATTAGGTTTAGTTAGGGCTGCTTACATAAACTTAGGTGAAGAGTTATAAGCAAGTTTGGGGCTCAACGTAGTATTATTTATTTATGTACATGAGGGGTTTGTTTACATGCATGCCCAGTCCCCTCTGAGACCAGAAAAGGGTGTGGAATCCTCTGGGTGTAGAATTATAGTTATTGTGAGCCTCCATGTGGATGCTGGGAATCCAACCCAGGTCCTCTAGAAGAGTAGCTAGTACTCTTAACCATTGATCCATCTCTCCAGTCCCAATCCAGTATTCTTGAAAATATCCCTCACTAAGTGTCCCAAAGTGCCATCAGTTGATAAGCAAATTAAGCTTCATATCTAACCCAAAGGCACTGAAGTGGGTCCTAAATGCAATAAAAAGGTTTTAGTATAGGTGGCTCAAGGGTATGTGTGTCAGTGTTAAATTAGGGCATTATTATTAGGAGTGTGACCTCACCTTTTTTCACATTTATAAATTATGAAGAATATTAATACCTGCTTAACAGAGTTGGAGGATTCAGTGAACCATATAAAACGCCTATAAAAATGGCAAAGCAAACACTGAGTAACTAGGAGAATGTTCTTTAAATACTTCTTAGGGGGGGCAGATAGAAGGGAAACTGCAGGAAACTAAGACCTGGATAACAACACAGGGACACTGTATTGGAGATACTGTCTAGGTTTCCCAAGCTACTGTACCAAGCTATCACCAACATGGACGCTTAAGGCAAGAGAAATTTATTCTCCCATTTCTAGAATGCGGAAGTCAGTTTCACTGAGCTTAAACCAACATTTTGAAGAGGTTTTCCTCCCCTCCTTCCTAATGCTTAAGAGGAGAGGGTGCTTGTCTTAATCAGGGTTTCTACTACTGTGACAAGATACCATGGTTAAAAGCAACTTGGGCAGGAAAAGTCTTATTTGGCTGATATCTCCTAATCACAGTTCACTGAGGGAAGTCAAGGCTGGAGCCTAGAGGCAGGAGCTGATGCAGAGGACATGGAGGAGTACTGCTTACTGGCTTGCTTCTCATAGCTTGCTCAACCTGCTTTCTGGTCGGAGCCAGGACCACCAGCCCAGGGATGACACCATCACAATGAGCTGGGCCCTTCCCCATCAATCACTAATTAAGAAAATGTCCGACAGGCTTGCCTACGGAGCATTTTCTCAATTGAGGATCCCTCCTGTCTGATGACTACAACTTGTGTCAAGTCGCCTAAAACAAGCTAGCACACTGCTTCTTGCCTGTCCAGATTCTCCTCACAAGTTAGAATCCCTCAGCTTAGACCTGTGTCATTCCAGTCTATGGTTCCGTCTACACATCCCTCTTTCTGTCTCTCTCCTCTTTGATTATGTATCCCATCTCCCTCTGCTTCTCTTTCACGAAACCTTTTTATTATATTTATTTAGAACCTATCTTGAAAATCTTGGATAAACTCCCATCTCAAGATCCTTAATGAGACAGACCTTCAAGGACTCTTTCCAAATAAGGTAAAACAGGTTCTAGGACCGATGATGTGGATGTTAGAGGGCTACTTTTTAGCTTAGCATAGGCACTGAGTATTTATCAGGCATAATCTTTTCTTTATGATTAGAGCCAAGTTAGCCTTAGCATCCCTTTCCATGTTATAAGCCCTAGAGCTTAGCTTTCATCTCCTATTCAGAACTTTAGTGTGGATGAAATATTTGCATGTAGAGTGGGACAGGTTGCCTGGATTTGGTAATGTGTGTTCCTATGAACAAAACAGAAATACTTCAGGTTCTTAATCTCTTTTCTTATTCTGATAAAAACATAGCTTTTCAACATTCACAGAATGAAGAAAGTCAAGATTTACTTTTCACAATTCTTTTGTGACTGATTTCACACTTCTATGATGAGATTAAAAAATATATTTTTTTACACCCTGACCAAGGGTTAGAATTCTTCTTCCCTAGTTTCACCCCCTCACTCTTTTTATGATATTATGAGCTAGCTCAGGAGGGGGTGGTTCAGTGAAATGACCAACTACAATATTCACTCATAACAAGACTCAGAATGAGTTATCAAACTGCCCTAAACCTCAGTTTCCACATTTTAATGCAGAAATTGATAAGACAAGAAAGGATGTCTTCAGATTAAATTCGATAATGGAGGTGTAAAGTCAGTCCCAACATAATGACTTATATATATTGTTCTTGTTTTTGTTGGATTTTTTGTTTTGTTTTGTTTTTGTTTTGAGACAAGGTTTCTCTGTGTAGCCCTAGCTGTCCTGGAACTTGGTCTCTCAACCAGGCTGGCCTTAAACTCACAGAGATCCACCTGCCTCTGCCTACTGAGTTCTGAGATTAAAAGCATGTGCCACCCAGTATATATATATTGTTCTTAATTGATACTAATTATTTTCCCTGCTTTCCTGTGGGATAGTTATTCATTTTGCATTTATTTCTAGTAGTGCTAGGGGGTCACAGGCAATAATTCTGATGCTCAAGAGTTTGAGCACTGGGGGCTAGCAAGATGGCTCAGCGGGTAAGAGCACTGACTGCTCTTCTGAAGGTCCTGAGTTTGGATCCCATCAACCATGTGGTGCCTCACAACCACGCATAATGAGATTCAATGCCCTCTTCTGCTGTGTCTGAAAATAGCAACAGTGTGCTTATTTATAATAACAAATAAATCTTTGGGCCTGAGCTAATGGGGCCGACCGGAGCGAGCAGAGGTCCTAAAATTCAATTCCCAACAACCACATCAAGGCTCACAACCATCTGTACCACTACAGGGTACTCATATACATAAAATAAATAAATAAATCTCTTTAAAAAAAAAAAGAGTTTGAGTACTGAGCTTGAAACTATGTTGACAAAGCAGCCAGGCCATGGCCCTTTCTCTTATAGACCATGGAATTGTGTTGGAAAGCTATTTGTTGCTGAATACTTGGTGGGTGCTTGGAACACAGAGTAATCACATCTTCCTATGGGTGTATAGAGTTTGGAGGGCACTTTGATCATGCCAGTACCCAAGAACAATGACCTTGGACTGTGTATTGAGCAGAGTAAGCCTTGTATTGATAATGAATAAGTCTTGGTTCTATTACTGGTTTAGAACTGTCTTTGTGTGATCTTGGATGGGTTACTTTCCCTTTTAGGGGCTTGATTTCTATGTCTGGAAAGCAAATGAATGAGACTAACTCTCAGCATAAGAAAAAAAAAATTAGCCAGGCGGTGGTGGTATATGCCTTTAATCCCAGCACTTGGGAGGCAGAGGCAGGCAGATTTCTGAGTTCAAGGCCAGCCTGGTCTACAGAGTGAGATCCAGGACAGCCGGGGCTATACAGAGAAATCCTGTCTCGAAAATCAGAAAATAGAGACTGACAGTCATTGACTCCAGAAGTCCGCTCAGAAACATTCATGAAGCAAAATGCAACTGGGACAACATTCCAAATGGAATGAACCATGTGCCAAATGGAGGAAGAGAGGTAGCATGAGGGGTTGCAGAGGAGAGGGAGCGGTGAAGGAGGAGGGAGAAGGGTTGGTGTGCTGGCAGAAGGATTTATACAATGCTGTGTAACTGTGCTGCAGATGGGCTGTTCCTAGCACTCTCTCTGCCTCAATGCCATTAATCCAAACCACAACCTCCCAGCAGCATTGCTAGCATCATTTTGCAGACTTTTAAAATTAGAAGCACAACTTTAAAAAAAAAAAAAAGATTTATTTATTTATTTATTTAATGTACGTGAGTACACTGTAGCTGTACAGATGGTTGTGAGCCTTCATGTGGTTGTTGGGAATTGAATTTTTTTTTTTTTTCTTTTAGGACCTCTGCTCACTCTGGTCAACTGGCTTGCTCTGGTCGGCTCTGCTTGCTCAGTCCCTGCTTGCTCTGACCCAAAGATTTATTTATTATTATACATAAGTACACTGTAGCTGTCTTCAGATGAACCAGAAGAAGGTGTCAGATCTCATTATGGGTGGTTGTGAGCCACCAGGCGGTTGCAGGGATTTGAACTCAGGACCTTCGGAAGAGCAGTCGGTGCTCTTACCTGCTGAGACATCTCGCCAGCCCCGAAGCACAACTTTTAAAAGAGTCTCTCTCTCTCTCTCTCTCTCTCTCTCTCTCTCTCTCTCTCTCTCTCTCTCTCTCTCCCTCCCTCCCTCCCTCCCTCCCTCTCTCTCTCTCTCTCTCTCTCTCTCTCTCTCTCTCTCTCTGTGTGTGTGTGTGTGTGTGTGTGTATACACTTGTGTGTGCATGTGCCACAGAGGCCTCTGCAAATGCAGAAGGTGCCCTTACCCACTGACTCTTTTCTCTAGCTCCTTGAAGCACAAATTTTAAAAGTCAGAGAGCAGGAAGGTGGGGGCGTAGGCCTTTAATCCCAGCACTTGGGAAGCAGAGGCAGGCAGATCTCTGTGAGTTTGAGGCCAACCTAGTCTACAGAGTGAGTTCCAGTATTGCCAGGGCTACACAGAGAAAACTTGTCTGGAAGAAAACAAAAAGTTAAGGAAGGGAGCCAGGCAGACCACTTTCTACCATATTGATGAGAAAAATGAGAGGCTGGTCTAGAATTAGCAAGTGGCGGTGGTCTGGTCAACTTCTACAGGGTTGGATATAATTCCGGGGTCAGCATTCCTCTCCCTTTTGTTGGAAAGCCAGAAAACAAAGTTCAGCTTGTGAGGTTGGAAGTTAGATCCTCTTTGGCTCATTTGCTCAACTTTTTTAGCAGGGGAATATCTGGGAATCCCTTTTCCGAGATCTGAAGGTCAGGAGGTTCCAGCAGTTTCTCTCAACTCCCAGAGCAGCTTTATGCACTGCATACTTTCTGACTG
>JADRCD010167949.1:17500-18513 GCA_019843815.1 Montemys delectorum
GTTTGCATATGTTTGGCACTATTTGGAGGTGTAGCCTTGCTGGAGTAGGTGTGTTACTGTAGATATGGCCTTTAAGACCCTACTCCTAGCTGCCTGGAAGTCAGTATTCTGCTAGCAGCCTTCAAATGAAGATGTAGAATTCTTAGCTCCTGATGAACCATCCCTGCCTAGATGCTGCCATGTTCCCACCTTGATGATAATGGAGTGAACCTCTGAACCTGTAAACCAGCCCCAATTAAATGTTGTCTTTATTTTTTTAAAGATTTATTTAATTTATGTATATGAGTACACTGTTGCTGTCTTCAGACACACCAGAGGACAGCATCAGATCCCATTACAGATGGTTGTGAGCCACCATGTGGTTGCTGGGAACTGAACTCAGGATCTCTAGAAGAGCAGTCGGTGCTCTTAACCAATGAGCCATCGCTCCAGCCCCGTATTGTCTTGGTCATGGTATCTGTGCACAGCAATGAAAATCCTAACTAAGTCAGTTAAGGTTAGTAAACGCAAAATAATTCAACAAAATTGTCAGCATTTCTGTAAGAAATAAGCAGTCAGAAAATGAGGTTTCCTCAAATATCACTTTCAATAACATTTTCTATCCACTGGGTTGAAGCAGCAAGGTCACTTAGGTCCAGGAGTTCAAGACCAACCTGAGCAACATAGCAAGACCTTATCTCAAAAATAAATAAATAACATGACCTGGAGAATTGACTCTGTGGCTAAGTGCACTTACTCTCTTGTAAAAGACCTGTGTTCAGTTCCCAGCATCCACATGGTGGCCTTCAGTCTATCATATAACTTTAGCTAATTACTCACATATACCCAGAGGCATAGCCATACACATGATTTAAAATAATTCTTAAAAAGAAGAAACCTGCGGGGCAGTGGTGGCGCATGCCTTTAATCCCAGCACTTGGGAGGCAGAGGCAGGTGGATTTCTGAGTTCGAGGCCAGCCTGATCTACAGAGTGAGTTGCAGGACAGCCAGGGCTATACAGAGAAACCCTGTCT
>JADRCD010167952.1:0-22663 GCA_019843815.1 Montemys delectorum
TGTTTTCTTGGAGACAGATTTTACTCTGTACCCTAAGCTAACTTACCCTGTAGTCCAGGCTGGCTTCATATTCACAGCATTCTTCTTGCTTCAGCCTCCCGGGTACTAGACATGCTTTCCTTTGAGTGGTACTTGGCTCTCAAACCTGCTTCAGAATGAGGCCAGCCAGAGCACTGCAGGGATGTTAACTGAAAATGCATTAAGTATGACGAACTTTCTGTCTTCCCCTTTAATATAAAAACCTTCTGATTGCTGTCTCATTCAGGTGGCATGTTGGCTTCTCGACCCAGATTCTAAGGAGCCAACTCTCCATAGCATAGTGACCAGTTTTCTCCCCCATGAGCTAGCACTCCTAGAAGGAATAGAGACAGGCCCAGGAGTCCAGAGCCTGGGGCTAAATGTGAACACAGAACATTCTGGGCGGTACAGAGCATCTGTGGAGTCTGTTCTCATCTTCAACTCCATGAATCAACTCAACTCTTTGCTGCAGAAGGACAACCTTCACGGTAAGAGCAAAGAGTGTGACATTTTATATTAGGCTAGGGATAGTGCATACATACAGAGAGCAGAGAATGTGACATTTTATGTTAGGCTAGGGATAGTGCATGCATACAGTGAGGTACTCTGTGGTCACAGGTGGGTAAATTACACGTCTTATGCAAATCCTTTGGATTATCTACCGAGGATGTCAAGAATTTGTTTTCTGGAAAAGGCCAGGTAGTAAATACTTTTGGTTTGCAGACCACATGACCTCTACCACAAGTCCTCAGTCTGCCGTTGATCAACAGAGCAGCCATGGTCATGTTAAAAGCAAGCATCTGGTGCTCATTCAGCCATAATTTTCTGACCTCTGGCCTTATTACAATGATTTGACAATCATATTCAGTTGTTGACAGTTATATATTTGAATTTTATCAAATTATTTTATTTGTATAACAGATCTTTCATAGAATTTAAAAGTCAAACCATTTCCTTTTTTAGAGCTATTAATAGTTTCTTTAGTAAAGGAAAGTCATGAGATTCTCTTTTTCTCTCAAGACACCATGGAATTATTGAGGAGTCTGATGGCCCAGGATAGACTTCTTGACTTGAGGCATGTAATAAATGATATATAATAAAGATGATGAAGAGAAAAACAATGTCTTCATTATGAGGAAATTACACACGAGCTAACCAGAATAGCAGAGCAATGTGCTGAGAATCTAAGGCTTGACTTGGAGCTGCCTCACTTCCCAGACAGGAACTTCCACCAAGCTAGTGAAAGTTGTCAGGTCTGGTTCTTAGGAAGTTGCTATAAAGATCAGTGAGATACAGTAAATGCTTGTTATCACACTCTTTGCTATGGTTATTTTACCTTCATCACTACGGGACAGGATTACAAAGAAAAAATTGTTTTTCCTAGCACTAAGGGACAGGATTACAAAGACTAAAGCCACATTCACTTGTGTGTTCATAGAAGATGTTCTTCTTAGGTGATATTTGTCAGCAGCTTTTGTGTAGAAAGGAGGTTTTGTGTTTCAGCCTCTTAGCCTCTTTAAACCAGTATAGGCTGACCAAGGAGAGGGACTGGCCCCCATGCTATAGGGGTGCTCCTGCATTTGTGCTCAATAATGCTGAATCACAGCTCCTCGTCTGTCTCTGCTCAGATATCCTGGAAAGCCTGCCATTCTAGTTGTCTCTGAAGATCATGCTAGAGTCTTGATTGGTAACATTTTAGGCATTCATTAACTATTTGAACTATAAGCTGGGCATGGAGGCACTTGCTGTTATCCCAAATACTTGGAGGGCTGAGGCCTTATTACTATATAGTTTAAAAAAAATGGGTGATAGGGAGTATCCAATGTGTTTTACACGGTGTTAAGACTTTCCCAGTCATAGGACCTACAGAATTGTCACACATTGAAAACAGGAAGATTTTGGAGGCAGTGTGGGAAGCTATTAAAGTTTGCTTAGAAATGATCATTTTGGTGCTTGAGAGATGATTCTGAGGTTAAGAGTGCTTGCTGCTCTTGTAGAGGACCCGAGTTCAATTCCCAAAACCCACATCTGGCAACTCTAGACTATAACTCCAGCTCTAGAAGATCCAACACTTTCTTCTGGTCTCTGAGGACACATACCTACACATACCCACACATAGACACACACATATAATTAAAAAATATATAAAAAATGAAATCTGGAAAAGGAAACAATTTTTTCAAGATGTGGTTGTTATTTTACTGACCTCCAGATGTCCTTCTCTTCTGCTCTTTGGTTTACTCTGGCAGCTGGCCTTTGCCCCACAGAGAGGTGCTTAAGATGACTTGGATAAAATAGTCTTGTCTCCTCTTGTGTATTAGTTATAGCCTTCTGAATGATTTGAGCCTTGAGTGTTTTCTAAGTCTTAGAAGAAATGTCTCTGTTAGTCCAGACTGCTCCCGAGACTGCCAGCTTTTGTACTCTTGCACAGGTGGGGTAGGTAGCATCTAGTGCTTACATGACCTACCCTTGGCCACCTTCCATTGGTTTGGGGCCCCACTCAGGAGCCTGGATTTGAGTGACAGCTTGTGTAGCTGCTGGGGATTGTCCTGAACTTCCACAGTGCAAAGGAACTGATGGTGTAGGTGATGACTTACCGTTTCACTTAACATTTTCTTTTTCAGATATTTTCTGCAAAGTGGAGATGCCCTCTCAGTACTGCCTGGCCTTGCTAGAACTAAATGGAATTGGCTTTAGTACTATGGAATGTGAAAGTCAGAAGCATATTATGCAAGCCAAGCTGGATGCCATTGAGACTCAAGCCTATCAGCTAGCTGGCCACAGCTTTTCCTTTACAAGTGCAGATGACATCGCACAGGTAGTATCTTGCAAATAGAGACACCGGGAGGAACTTGTGGAGTTAAATAACATGTGTCACAGCTTGTCTCTCTGTACAAATTCTAAAGAACAACACTTAGTAAAATGAAACAACTAAAAAGAATCATTGGGAATACTGGTATAGTACCAGGCAACAAGTTGTATCTCTACTTCTGAGATGGGAAAGTTGTAAAGGAGACTTGGATGTCACTGCCTGCCTCCAAGGAGGAGCCCTTGCTCTGCAGTGGGGTGGCAGCTCATGACAGAGTAACTGTGGCTCCATGATGCTGTTTCTTTCATAGGCACTTGCCCGCTATGCTCCAACATCTTTCTTTAGAGAGACAAATTGGACATTTTTCTGAGATGTAAATTAAAATGAGACTTTCGTTAAATTTCTTTTTTATGGTTAATTTAAGATTTTTATAACTTTACTGAAATTTTGAAAAAGGTACTCTTTTTTATTTTTAATACTTTCCATTTTCTCTTTTTTCCCTGCAAAGGGTAGTTGGAGTTTCTTTTTTCTCTTTGAGTGAGGGCATTCGTACCCTGGGGAGCACCAACCGTTTGGTGTTTTCTGTGTGCAATCCAGTAATGTAACATTTAATAAATATCATAGATTGTAGAGCCTGAATTGTGGATTTGAGTTCTACCTCCCCGATTCATCACCTATCTGCTTGACCCTGGATCAGAGTGGTTAAAACATCAACTCTTGGGGGCTGGTGAGATGGCTCAGTGGGTAAGAGCACTGACTGCTCTTCCGAAGGTCCTGAGTTCGGATCCCAGCAACCACATGGTGGCTCACAACCATCCGTAATGAAATCAGATGCCCTCTTCTGGTGCTGTCTGAAGACAGCTACAGTGAATTACCCAGGAGCGAGTGGGGCTGGAGAGCAGCCACACACATGATCTGTACAGCCACACACGGCTGCCATCTGTACAGCTACAGTGTACTCATACACATAAAATAAAATAAAATAAAATAAAAATCAACTCTTTATGCCTCTGTTCTTTATCAGTGAAATGAGGGTTGTGATTAAAAATGTGTCATAAGGTTGTGGCAATGATGTAAAAATATACTTAGTGAGCATCAATAGATGGTAACTGATCAATAAATATTAAAACTCCTAATAAAAGTGCCCTTGTTAAGCTAGAGAGTTTTGTGTTTTTAAGAACACAAGAAACTTTGTTTTTTTAAAGTCTGTGTTTTATCTGTTTTAGTGCTTTCAGGGCATTCTTTGTGGCAGAAGCGGGGTTGTTGGTGGGAGGAGAGAGAGAGAGAGAGAGAGAGAGAGAGAAAGAGAGAGAAAGAGAGAGAGTCTGAATTCTTTAGCTTTCAACTGTATACCCAGATTACTGTGTACATAAGGCACATATCAAAAACAGAGTATATGGATTTCAACACAAGCAAACATGGTTTCATGATTCAGGGAACCAAACCAGGCGAACCATTTTAGGTCTCATGGGGTCCCTGCCTGTCTATGCCTGGTTTCTTGAGTGCGTGTTTACTAACCACTCATTAGACCAAACTTTAGGTGAGAGCAGGGTTTTAATGCATTGGCTACTGCCCAGGTCTTTGTTTTAAAATGAGGTGAGTTAATTTGTGTATCTGAGAGAAATTTAAGATAAAGAACCACTACATAGATAAGTGAGATCTTTGTGTTGTCCTGTTTGTTCATGCCTTCTAGGATTGTTTGTGAGTTCTGGTAATGTTCTACTTTCCTATTCACTAATGTGTTGTGGATTTGGTTTACTGCTTGCATTATGGGTTCCCAAATTGCATGAGAATCCCATGGTTGAGATGCTGAAGGTCCCTGCCTGCAGCTAGTTCTAATTGGTAATTAAAGTTGCTGGTGGCCAATGGCTGGTCAGGGAGACAATGGTGGGACTTTAGATTTCCAGGACAATGGAACCAGGGGAAGAAGAAGGATTTAGAATTGCCATGCCTGGAAAGAAATAGGATGCAGGCTTGAGAGCTGTGGGAGATGGAGAACCAGCCATATAGGAGCTGTGGAAGAGTGGCCCCAGGAGACCCATCCCAACTAGGTCTGGGCTAGCAAAGATGGAATACAGATTTTAGTAAGAAATAATTCAGGAGTATTGGAGAGAAAGCATTAGTTATCTATGTGGAAGGTTGAGAGTGGCCTAGCCATTGCGATTTTTAAAGCATATTAAAATAGAGGGCTGTGTGTGTGTGTGTGTGTGTGTGTGTGTGTGTGTGTGTGTGTGTCTCTGTGATTCAAGAATCCCAAGCATTTGGCAGGTGATGAGGAACATGCCATTGGTGGCAGGGCGATTTGAATAATTATTTTTTTTTCCTATCCTGTGATTCATGTACCTGTAGGGATTTCTTGATAAAATATAGGCTGCTGTTAAATCTTAAATTTCAGAAAAAAATTACTATGTCTCATGCAGTTAAAATTTAGCCAGGTATTCCTATAATTTTACTTGTTAGATGTGGCAGACATATCCATATGCATGTATATATTTATATTTGTATAACACTGAGTTTGCGTGTAAGCCTCAATGCCTGGCATCTCTAAGATGCCAGCTACTGCTACTATTGTGAAATGTAACAGCTTAATTTTTATCATTACTGGAAAAGCACAGGGATATCCTTCTCTACACTCTTCAACCAATTTGTGGGGAAAAAAAATCTTGTAGTTACATGAATTGTTTCCATTTTTGGAATTATTATTGGGAAAGTAGTTCAAGATTCATGAAAAGCCATCCAAGATATATAAGCAAATGAATAAGTATAGTAAATATGGTTCTGAATTGCCTAACTTTACGTTCTTCTAATTTGAGTCAGTGAGGGCTTGGTTGCATGGGATTCTTACCTGCATAGGCCACTCACTAGCCTTTATCCTTGCCACAATGGATTAACTACCTTCTTTGAGCTTTTATGTCTAGGGACTTCTGTGGCCCAGTTTTAGGACTGGAGGACTTTCCTGGTGGTCTCTGGTGGTTAAATGCAGTAGCCGTGCAGGGTGTTTCTCAAGGGCCTTTAGAGGAGCCCACAATAGTCAGATCAACCCAGGCCTCAGCGTCAGCAGCACAGCTGTCAGGCAGGGACATGTCTGTGCTCCTGAAACAGTCCCCTCATAGCTCCCAACCCAGGTACCATGCGAGGGAGGCATGCTCAGGGCTGTTGTTTACTAAGAAGAACATGCTTCCAAACCCCTATGCTAACTTGTAGAGCTTATATTCTCAAGTAACTCTAAAAACATAGTTTCTGAATGACAGTAGTTATGATTTGATTCTTGACTGAAAAAGGATTCACTTTTGCAGGTTTTATTTTTGGAACTAAAGCTACCACCGAATGGAGAGATGAAAACGCAAGGCAGCAAAAAGACTCTGGGTTCCACCAGAAGAGGGAACGAGAGTGACCGAAGAATGAGGCTGGGGAGACGGTTCAGCACTAGTAAGGTGCGTGGGGGCACGCCCGGGGCACGTGTGGGGCACAGGAGTCAGAACTATTTGTTGGTGTTGTGAAAAAATGCTTCTGGCATCAAGAGCTGCCACAGTGTACCATATTAACTTGCACCATATTAACTTACCCAGGTTCAAGCAAGCAGGTTGGTTGGTGGTTCAATCCTGTAGTGATCTGTGGAGATGTTGTACCATGGGACTCGGGGCTGTAGTCTGAGTTAGCAGCTCTGTTCTTATTTTTTTTTTTTTTTTTTTTTTTTTTTGCCTCTTTTCCATATGTTTATTTCTTTTTTTTTAATTAGGTATTTTCTTTATTTACATGTAAATTTCTCCTTTCCCAGTTTCCTCTACAAAAAACAAACAAACAAACAAACAAAAACAACAAGAACAAACTCCTGTTGCCTCCCTCATCCCCATGCCTACCACCCCACCCTCTCCCACTTATTGGCCCTGGCATTCCCCTACACTGGGGCACAAAACCCTCACAAGGCCGAGGTCCTTTCCTCCTATTGATGATCAACTTTGAACTGAGTTCACGGTCCCCAATGAAGGAGTTAGAGAAAGGTTCTATGGAGCTGGAGGGTTTGCAGCCCCTTAGAACGAACAACAATATGAACTAACTAGTACCCTCAGAGCTCCCAGGGACCCAACCACCAACCAAGGGCTATACATGGTGGGACTGACTGTTTTGGCAGCATGTGTATAGTAGAGGATAGCTCTGTTCTTATGAAACAATGTGGATGTTTGTGGACGCACATCTGCAGACAGTATTATTATCCAGTATGCTTAGGTTTTTAGTAGAATATGATTTGTATATGTGTATGAACACCAAAAGTAGTATAGCTGAAAAAATTATTTCTTCAGTTTCAAGAAAAAAAACACCTTTTCCATGGATTTGTTTAAAGACCTTTAATCCACTACTTTCAAAGGAATTTTTCCAGTGGCCTTCTGTGGACACTACATTGATTGGGGAGAAGGGGAGAAGGGCTTGGTGTACTGACGTTACATTGGGAAGATGGGGTAAGAAAATGTAGCCACACTGGCTATGGAGAGCTGTCTAGTTGCACTTCTGTGGGATTTTTGATCCTGACCTCGTTATGACCTCCTGGAAAGTGTCAGAGCTCTGTTTACTAATCTTTTTGTTAGTCTGGCTGGTCCTTTTGGCTCCTTAGTTTCTATTCTTAAGGACAGTGGAATCCAAAACATCTGTTTTTAAACAAATGCCTCCTGATGTTCTTGATAGGCAGGTCCTGTATCAGGGCAGGAGGAAGACTACTAAGGTGCCTCTAATCACTGACAGAATGGAGGAGGAAAAATACAAAGAAAAGAGATGGTGTAACTCTTGGGATGTGGGAGGCAGATGCTTCATGAACTGATGTTCCATTGATTTTGTCTTTTTAGTAGCTATAGATTTCCATATTGCTGTCTTATAAAGTGTACTTACAAAGTTATCATTACAGGAACTTCTAAAACCACCCAGACAGTGACAGTTGTGGATACAGGACTTATCAGATTAAATTTTGAGATGAGACATTCTGACTTGCTATTGACTTGCTATTGAATTGGGACAATATTCCAACCTTATCGTATTGTATTTCTTTCCAGGATGTTTTAAATAAATTAAAGGACTTGCATCCTTTACCAGGCCTGATATTGGAGTGGAGAAGAATCAGTAATGCTATTACCAAAGTGGTCTTCCCTCTGCAGCGGGCAAAGCACCTGAATCCGTTTCTCAGAATGGAAAGGATCTACCCTGTATCACAGTCACACACGGCTACAGGTGCGGGGACACGGGGACATGCACTGTCCAGTTGGGAACATGTAATGTTTGCTTGTGGTGACCTGGGAACGCAAACTCACATCCCTGTGATGCTCCACTGCACTTAGAAATTCCACGATACCTTCACACACAGCCAGACAGCACCTTTATCCTAGGAAGAGCAGCGCAGAGCGTCTGAAAGAGTGCTTTCTTTGGCACAGGAGTTGGTATTTGAGTCTGTATTTGACTTGGTGTCCTTAGCCAACTTTATTAAACCTTTCACTTCTACCTAGGTCTCTGTAGGCCCTGGGACACCAATATTGTTGACTGTCTCATTTTACACACATAGAAAAGAAAGGTGTAGGATCTCACATGGATGTCTTGGGAGAGAGATGAGTGTGACACAAAGAAAAGTTGCTGATTTTCTAGGCAGTTACTTGCCAACCATGATGCTCATGGGAAGAAAGGGCAGTTTAACACATGCACGGAAGAGGCGTTTAGATCGGTGGTAACAGTATGGAGTCTGAAAGCAGAAATGAAGATGTGAATTCTGGTGTTAAGAACTGAGACAAGGTCTGCACCCTATCAGTGTCTAAGAGCTCTCTTGTATAAAAGAGCTTCCCGCACTGCTGGCTGTGTTGTTTATCGAGTACCAATACTGCTGGACACTGTTGGCTTGTGGTTGGATGCAGTTTTTTTTCTGAATTACTCTCTTTTCCTTTGTCCCTAATAAGCCCATGTCTTCATTCTTCCTAGTCATTTCTTGCCTTGCTGATATTTAACTTTCACTTTGGAACATCTGTTAATATTAGCAGCTAAATGAAATACTTGGTGTCTGTGATAAAATGCCATGACCCAATGCAGCTGAAGGACAAAAAGGCTTAATTTGCCTTAAGATCCCAGGGGAAATAGAGTCCATCAGAGCAGCGAAGGCAGGGGATGACCGCAGGGACAGAAAACAGAATATATTCAATCTACACAGGAAACAGAGGGAACAAGCAGGAAGCTGGGACAAGGCTCTAAACCCTCAAAGCCTGCTCAGCAAGGCTACACCTCCTAAATGTTTCATACCTCCTCAAACAGCACCACCAACCAGGGACCAAGGGCTCAAATACTTGAGCCTATGTGGGACATTTATCATTCATATGACCACATGGTGCCCAAACAAAATCAGCTTAAACATTTCAGAGTGTTACATTGCTATTTGGTACTTATCAATTCTATTGTATTTTTTACTTTAGATATAATATTTAATGAGCCTTTATTATTGGTATAATATTCAATAATACAGAAATAGAAGTTTAGCTGAGCATGATTTCATGATTAGAATTTATTTTCATTAATATATCCTCGTGCTTTGTCGTTTATTTTTGCCTTCCTTTTTGTTGGCTACTAACTGAGCTAATAGTCTAGTACAGTGTGCTGGGCAGGGAAGACTTTGTCTCCCCCCGCTTTGTACATGAACCGAGCCATTAAATGAAAATTATGTTAAAGCTACCAAGAATTAAACACTTACTTTGTTGCTAAGTAACAATGATCACAAGGATTTTATTTAGGAAAATAATGTCCAAGTCATTTAAAATATTTGATTCATTAGAAGAAAGTGAAATTATATGTAGGAACTGCTAGAGAGCCTGTTTCCATGAAGCTAGCATAAAGCAAGGGTGATAACAATTCCCCAAAGTGGTGTTTGGAAAAAAAAAATGCTTATATACTTTAAATCGATTTCGAGATGTAAAATACTATGTAAGAAATAAAGACTTTATAAGAAATATAAGGCTTTAGAGAAACTATTTTTCTCCCTTGGATTTCTGTTACTTCTTTTCTTTCTTTTTTGTTTTAATTTTTTATTGGTTATTTTATTTATTTACATTTCAAATGTTATACCCCTTCCCTGTTTCCCCTCTGCAAGACCCCTTTCTCCTCCCTTCCCCCTGCTTTTATGAGGGTATTCCCCTACCCACATACCCAGTCCTGCCTCCCCATCCTGGCATTCCACTATACTGGAACATTGAGCCTTCACAGGACCAAGGGCCTACCCTCCCATTGATGTCCAACAAGGTTATCCTCTGCTACATATGCAGCTGGAGCCATGGGTTGCTCCTTGTGTGCTCTTTGGTTGGTGGTTTAGTCCTTGGGAGCTCTGGGGGTTCTGGTTGGTTGATATTGTTGTTCTTCCTATGGAGTTGCAAACCCCTTGAGCTCTTTTAGTCCTTCCCCTAGTTCCTCCATTGGGGTTCCCTCGCTCAGTGCGATGGTTGGCTGAGAGCATCTCCATCTGTATTAGATAGGCTCTGGCAGAGCCTCTCAGGAGACAGCTATACCAGGCTCCTGTCAGAAAGCACTTCTTGGCATCCGCAATAGTGTCTGCATATGGGATGGATCCCCAGGTGGGGCAGTCTCTGGATGGCCTTTCTCTCAGTTTCTGTTCCGCTCTTTGTCCCTATATTTCTTTTAGACGGGAACAATTCTGGGTTAATATGTTTGAGATGGGTGGATGGCCTCATCACTCAACCGGGGACTGTGTCTAACTGCGTCTGGATATGGTCTCTACAAGTTCTCTCTCCCCTTTGTTGGGTATTTTAGCTAATGTCATCCCTGTTGGGTTCTGGGAGCCTCTTGCTTTCCTGGCATCTGGGACTTTCTAGTGGCTACCCCCACTTCCCCATCCCCCTTTGCTATACATCTCTGTTCAATTTCCTGACCCTCTGTACATCTCCCCCATCTCCTCCCACATCTAATCCTGCCCCCCTTTCCTCTACTTCTCCTCTCTTCCTCCCATGTCCCTCCTACCCTCTACCTCCCATGATTATTTTGTTACCCCTTCTAAGTAGTACTGAAGCATCCACACCTTGGTCTTCCTTCTTCTTGAGCTTCATATGATCTGTAAGTTGTATCATGGGTATTCTGAGATGTTTTCCTAATATCCACTTATCAGTGAGGACATACTGTGTGTGTTCTTTTGTAACTGGGTTACCTCACTCAGGATGATATTTTCTAGATCCATCCAGTTGCCTGCGAATTTCATGAATTCATTGTTTTTTAAAAGCCGAGCAAATGTACGACATTTTCTAAATCCATTCTTCTGTTGAAGGACATCTGAGTTCTTTCCAACTTCTGGCTATTATAAATAAGGCTGCTAGGAACATAGTGGAGCATGTGTCTTTGTTATTTGTTGGAGCATCTTTTGGGTATATGCCCAGGAGTGATATTGTTGTGTCCTCAGGTAGTACTATGTCCAATTTTCTGAGGAACCACCAAACTGATTTCCAGAGTGTTGTACTAGCTTGCAATCTCACCAACAATGGAATAGTGTTCCTCTTTCTCCACATCCTTGCCAGCATCTCCTGTCATTGAGTTTTTGATCCTAGCCATTCTGACTGGTATGAGGTGGAATCTCAGGGTTGTTTTGATTTGCATTTCCCCGATGACTAAGGATATTGAACCTTTCTTTTTTTTTTTTTAATTAGATATTTTCTTTATTTACATTTTGAATGATAGCCCCTTTCCTGGTTTCCCCTCTGGGGGGAAAAAAATTCCTGTTCCCACCCCTTCCCCCTGCTTACCAACCCACCCTCTCCCACTTCTTGGCCCTGGAATTCCCCTATACTGGGACATAGAGCCTTCACAGGACCAAGGGCCTCTCCTCCCATTGATGGCCAACTAGGCCATCCTCTGCTACATTTGTAGATGGAGCCATGAGCCCACCATGTGTACTCTTTGGTTGGTGGTTTAGTCCCTGGGAGCTCTGAGAGTACTAGTTAGTTCATATTGTTGTTTCTCCTAAGGGGCTGCAAACACCTTCAGCTCCTTGGGTCCTTTCTCTAGCTCCTTCATTGGGGATCCTGTGCTCAGTCCAATGGATGGCTGTGAGCTTCTACTTCTGTATTAGTTGGGCACTGGCAGAGCCTCTCAGGAGACAGCTTTATCAGGCTCCTGTAAGCAAGCACTTGCTGGCATCCACAATAGTGTCTGGGTTTGATGATTGAATATGGGAAGGATTCCCAAGTGGGGCAAGCTATTACAACCACTCTGGAAATCAGTTTGGCGGTTCCTCAGTGTAGTGGCTATTCCTGGTTGTCAACTTGACTACATCTGAAATGAATTATAATCCAGAATTAGAAGGCTCACCTGTGGCCCTAATCTGGAGGCTGAGAGATACAAGTTTCTAACCTGAATCTTGGCATGGAGACCTTGAGGAATAGTGGCTACGAATCCCATAGGATTAACATAGAAAGCTCTATGAGTTTAAGGTCATCCGGGGTTAAAGGTGTGGTGGCACACACCTTTAACCTGGGCCACACTTTTTGCTGGAGACCTATATAAGGACATTGGAAGAAAAAAGGCTCTCTCTGCTTCACCTGATTGCCTTGTGGAACTGAGCAATTGCTGGATCCTTGGACTTCCATTCACAGCTGCTGCTGTGACTGTTGTTGGGAGTTGATTGTTGGGAGTTGGACTACAAACTGTAAGTCATCAATAAATCCCTTTACTACATAGAGACTACCATAAGTTCTGTGACTCTAGAGAACCCTAACTAAGACACTCAGGAAATTGAGCATAGTACTACCAGAGGACCCAGCTATACTACTCCTGGGCATATACCCAGAAGATGTTCCAACATGCAATAAGGACACATGCTCCACCATGTTCATAGAAGCCTTGTTTATAATAGCCAGGAGCTGGAAACAGCCCAGATGTTCCCTCAACAGAGGAATGGATACAGAAAATGTGGTACATTTACACAATGGAGTACTACTCTGCGATTAAAAACAATGAATTTATGAAATTCTTAGAGAAATGGATGGATCTGGAGGATATCATCCTGAGTGAGGCAACCTAGTCACAAAAGAACACACATGGTATGCACTCTCTGATAAGTGGATATTAGCCCAGAAGCTTGGAATACCCAAGATACAATCCACAAACCACAAGAAACTCAAGAAGAAGGAAGACCAAAGTGAGGATACTTGGATCCTTCTTAGAAGGGGGAACAAAATATCCATGGAAGGAGTTGCAGAGACAAAGTATGGAGCAGAGACTGAACATTTCTTTAGGTGCTTCTCAGCCATTCAGTATTCCTCAGTTGTGAATTCTCTGTTTAGCTCTATACTCCATTTTTTAAATAGGGTTATTTGTTTCTCTGGACTCTTTAACCTCTTGAGTTCTTTGTGTATATTGAATATTAGCCCTCTACCAGATATAGGATTGGTACAGATCTTTTCCCAATCTGTAAGTTGCCATTTTGTCCTATTGACAGTGTCCCTTGCCTTATAGAAGCTTTGCAATTTTATGAGGTCCCATTTGTCAATTCTTGATCTTAGAGCCTGGGCCATTGGTGTTCTGTTCAGGAAAATTTCCCCTGTGCCAATGTGTTTGAGGCTCTTTCCAAATTTCTCTTCTATTAGTTTCAGTGTATCTGGTTTTATATGATGTTTTTGATCCACTTGGACCTGAGCTTTGTACAAGGAGAATGGATCAGTTTGCATTTTTCTGCATGCAGACTGCCACTTAAGCCAGCACTAGGGCTGTCTTTTTTTCCACTTGATGGTTTTAGCTTCTTTGTCAAAGATCAAGTCACCATAGGTGTGTGGGTTCATTTCTGGGTCTTCAATTCTATTCCATTGATCTACCTGCCTGTCACTATACCAATACCATGCAGTTTTTATCACAATTGCTCTATAGTACAGCTTGAGGTCAGGGATGGTGATTCCCCCAGAAGTTCTCTTATTGTTGAGAATATTTTTCGCTATCCTGGGTTTTTTGTTGTTCCCAATGAGCTTGAGAATTGCTCTTTCTATCTCTGTGAAGAACTGAGTTGGAGTTTTGATGGGGATTGCATTGAATCTGTAGATTGCTTTTGGTAAGATGGCCATTTTTACTATGCTAATCCTTCCAATCCATGAGCATGGGAGATCTTTCCATCTTTGAGGTCTTCTTCGATTTCTTTCTTCAGAGACTTGAAGTTCTTTTCATATAGATCTTTCACTTGCTTAGTTAGAGTCTCACCAAGATATTTTTGAGAAACTATTTTTTTGTTTGTTTGTTTTTCGATACAGGGTTTCTCTGTGTAGCCCTGGCTGTCCTGGAACTCACTCTGTAGACCAGGCTGGCCTTGAACTCAGAGATCCGCCTGCCTCTGCCTCCTGAGTGCTGGGATTAGAGGCGTGCTATTTTTAAAGTAGTTTCTACCTACTAGAGAATTGACCATATCTGATTCTAGCTTCCCAGCGTGCCAGTGTTGTTGGTAACTCTTAAACGATGATGCTGAGGTGAGGCTGAAACTGTGGTCCCAGTAGTCCTTGTCAGTGTCTACCTGCTCCATTCCAGGTGTTCTGTCTTGTGCCCTGACCCCAGCTGCCAGGCGCCCGCAGCCGTGTCTCCTGAGGTTGGCTAGTGTGTCTGCTCCCGTCATCATGCTCCTATGTTCATTCTGTGATAGGCATAGCTCGGTTTACCAGGATGTTCCTAGAGAACTAACTGAATGAAGAGCACACTATTGTAGCTGATTACTTTCAGAAGGACCTCGTGCTTACTATTAATCTGTGAAAATGCAGAAAACTTGAAACACAACCCAGCCTAGCATTGTTGAGTATGCTGTTAAGATCTTTTTATCATGTTTGTTTATGAAGTGTGTGCATCATGCATTCCTTTGCTTTATGTCACATTTGTAGGAATAAGAGGACAACTGGGAGAGTCAGTTGTGTCCTGTTGTGTGGAATCTGGAAATGTTCCTTGAGTTGTCAGGCTAGGCAGTAAGTGCTTTTTCCTATGGAACCATCCTGCCAGCCCCAGCTGGATCATTCCAAAGATCAGTCAGAGGTACAAAAGCTAATGGTTGGTGATTGCCAGGTTTATTTTTCTAATTGCTTTTCTTCTTGATTTTTAGGACGGATAACCTTTACAGAACCCAATATCCAGAATGTGCCAAGAGATTTTGAGATTAAAATGCCAACACTAGTAAGGGAGAGCCCACCTTCTCAAGCGCCAGGCAATGGGCTCCAAGGCCGGTTCCCAATGGCCATGTAAGCTTCATTTCTCTACACTGACATTATCCTTTCGAGAGTGTGATGGCAGTAAAGATCCTATTGTGTAAAACAGTGCAATGTGTTTAGACTTGTATTCCAGACAGACCATTTTGGTTCTAGATGTCATCCATTTCAAATCGTATGATGGATGAAGCTTGTTGATGGTGAAGGTGGCAGACCAGCACTAGAGTTAATGCTGCCACTACAGTGTGATTTGTCAAATATGGAAGTGCAGGGGCTAGCCATGCCAGCAGTGTCCCCTGCCCCCACATGCACTTGATAAGAGGAGGAAGTAGCTAGAGAGTTTGCGTTAGGTCTGGCTAGAGATTTGTGCAGTTAAATGGGGTGGGGTGTTTCAGAAGCAGTTTATAGGGAGGTGCTTACAGAAGTGGCTCCATGGTTGCTAACAGGGGTCTAATGTCTTAAACTTTAAAATGGGTTTCAGGTTAGGTTATTTAGGTTTCTGGTAGAAATACTATTTTTATTGGCAATCAGACTTTGTATGTATCTGAGATTTGTCATGTTCTAGCTGATGGTTTTATTCGTACTACAGAGGACAAAATAAGAAGGTTTATGGCCTGCACCCTGGACATGGAACACTGATGGAGGAGAAGGCCTCAGATAGAGGGGTGCCATTTTCAGTGAGCATGCGCCATGCCTTTGTGCCTTTCCCAGGTAAGAGGCTCCTTGTTGCTAT
The DNA here is from genome assembly GCA_019843815.1 of Montemys delectorum. Classification (NCBI taxonomy): domain Eukaryota; kingdom Metazoa; phylum Chordata; class Mammalia; order Rodentia; family Muridae; genus Montemys; species Montemys delectorum. Next base: position 15,749 of record JADRCD010167952.1, read on the forward strand.
AGGGTTGTTTATAGGCACTGGGATGTCCTGAATTATGAGTAGGGTTCAGAGGTGTGCATCATGCCCTCCATCTCTCCTGTGCTAGATGCTGTGCCCACTCCAGTACCACTGTGGTTATCGCAGTAGTTGCGGTGGGCTCATGCTCTCTGTAAACCTCTGCAAAATGTAGTTGATTCTGCCCATCCCTGGTTGCCTTTGCTTCTCGGTGGGGCCTCACTGGTAATGAAGTGTCCTTCTGCGCACTTGCCTCCACTGACTTGGAGTAGCAGGTCGGGGTTCCTGTCTGTCATTTGTTTGCTCCTGTGGTTCTTGTTTTCTAATCATGTCTGTCTGCTTCCTACGGCATGAGTGGAAACTTCATGCCAGGCAAACTTCAGCCTTAAGTCTTAGACTTGCTTATCATCTAAACACATGGAGATTGTAACCCGACTTCTTAATTACCCTATCATTACAGTGCCCATTTCTCTTTCTCTTTTGCCAGTGGGTAGTCCAGGTAAATAAAATTGTTATAGGTTCTGTCAGAAACTTCCTTTCCATAATGAACTCGCAGTCTGATGAGGTAGCTTTGCTTGGTAAGTGTGAACTATCAGCATACAAAGTCCAGTCTAAGCCAATCAGCACCGTGTGGGGTAAGGGCTTTTCCCAGTGAGGACAGAGCATGGCTGGGTTTAAAAGCCATATTGCTCAATAGTAATTCAGTGTGAAGCTTGCTCATGATTTGAAGTTTCCTAGTTGCCACATTGTACAGATTTCCCAAGCTCCAGTATTTGAAAATTCTCACCTATCCTACAGAGCACAGAAGGCCTTTGACAAAGCGCGTTCATCTTTTTAGAAGGCGACTTTGAAGGGTAAACGTGTTTGTAACCCACATTAGTGGCAAAGGGATTCCTGTGTGTGTTGTGACGCACATTTGATGCACAACTTCTTTCTGAATTCTTGCTCGTTCTGCTTGCCTGCCTTATAAGTGTCCAAGCTATAGTCTCAGTTTCCTCAGATCAGAGGGAACACCCACCCCATCCTGCCGGGTTTCCAGAGGTGTTGGTATTCCAAAACCACAGATATTTCCCTCATCACCTCCTTCCTCAGTGATAGCTCTTCATTGTCTGTTGTTTAATTCATTAAATAATTATTAAAGATTTGCCAGGATTTCTTTTCCAGGTATACATAGCTTTGGCTGTGTGGTCTCTTTTACCTGAGAGTTATTATTCTGAATATACTTCTGTGTTTGGGCTTTTCACCTAACATTTTTATATTAAAGGCTTGTGTTTATCAGTTAGAAATAGAAGTAGATAGGCCTGGTGGTACACACCTTCAACCCTAGCAGAGGCAGGCAGATCTGTGAGTTCTAGGCCAATCGTAGCTACATAGTGAGTCCTTGTCTCAAAACCAAATAAGAAATGCAACTATAACCCAGTTTAACCTGTGTGTGCTCAGTTTGCACCATAGTCTATGAGGTTGTTTGCTGAGTCATAGATTAAAATCTGCCGAATTGTGTCAGTGTCTGATTGCTGCCTAGTAAGCAGAAGGCTGCCTTTTGGCTTCCCAGGAGTAGCATCTGAGTATGTCTTGCACACTTGTCTGAGTGTGTTGGGAAGATTTCTGGATGCTGCTATTTTAAGTGAAGAAATTTACTTCTGGCTGTAGGTTTAATTTCCAGTCCTCTATTGTGAGTGAAATTCAGCGTTTTTATTATATTTGAAGTTCTTCTGTCTTTTATTTCAGTGAACTTACGTATGAAGTCTGTTAAGGATTTTTAGCAACCCCTTGTCCTCTGTACTAGCAGTTAAGATATCTTTTCCTACTTTGATCATGTTTTTGTGTTTGATGTCGTCTTATCAAATTACTTGAGGTCCAAGGAAGCTTGCCATATTCCTTTAGTGCTTTTCCTCTCCTACTGCTAACTTTTTTTTTCACTGAATAGCTTTGATATTGTTGAACCAAAAGCACACTTAACATACAGTAACTGAACACCAATTTACTTATTTTTCAACAGCCATTTCTTTTTTAGAGATATTAAGTATATTTAATTATTTTCCTTTTTATTTAATCTCTCATCTATTACATCCCAATTGCACTTTACCCTCCCTCCCTTCCCCAAGTCTCTCCCCCGAACCTCCCCTTTTCTTCAGATCCAACCCCTCCACCTCCCCTCAGGAAAGAGCAGTCTCGCAGGGACATCATCCAAAGACACCATAAGAAGTTACAAAAAGACCAGGCACATAGCTCCCATCATGGCTGGACGAGGCAGCCCAATATGAGGAAAAGGGGTCTCAAAGGCAGGCAAGAGTCAGAGACACCCCCACTCCCACTGTTAGGAGTCCTGCAAGAACACCAGCTATACAACCATAACATGTATGCAGAGGACCTAGGTCAGACATGGCCTCCTAACCTCTGCGAGCCCACTTGAGTCCCTGTCAGCCACAGCTATCTCTTATGAGTATAGTCACTGAAGTGTTTTCTATTAGCATATTGTGTACAGATTTTCTGTAGTGCAAGGGGAAATTTAAGTCTCTTACCCTAAGGAGCAGGAGAAGCATGAGAAAATTGTTGAAGATTATATGCTAGGTGCTATGGGAATACTGAGCAAGGCACCCACTGTCAAAGGACAGATAATAGGAGTGGCTTTATATATATTACACACAAGTGAAAACTTACAAACTTAATGCGCAGAAACAAACTTTATTGAACTTGAAGTAAGGCTTTAACTTTGAACACATGATCTTAAAGTTATACAACTGCATGTCTGTCATCTTGCTTAATTGTAGTATGAGCTATACTAGCTTTTAAAGGAGGTGTGCTTTCCAGGTGGTTTAATATTGGCTGCAGACTACTCTCAGCTTGAGCTGAGGATCCTGGCTCACTTATCTCGTGACTGTCGTCTCATTCAAGTCTTAAACACGGGAGCAGATGTGTTCAGGAGCATTGCTGCTGAGTGGAAAATGATTGAGCCTGATGCTGTTGGTGAAGATCTGAGGCAGCAAGCAAAGCAGGTGAGCCTAGGGCATGAGCTTCATAAACGAAAATAATTAATTAAATGCTCACAACAACTTCAGTTGAGGAATGATCTTTCTCTCTGGAACTTGCAAGTCACATTCATTGGTCTCATGGTATTTATTAAACTAAGCTCTTTGGGCCACTTAGTGTCAAGAAAGACCTGTGTATGTAAGTCTATGCTATGGCTAGTCATGGTATCTGGTACTCAGTAGGTATTTACCTGCAAGTGGCAGGGACAGTGAGGTAGTTGTTATACATGAGGAAGAATGTGTGTTTTAAATCTCTAATCAGTAAATGTCTTGACAGAAAGTTTTATATTTTCTTACAGCATCTAGCCAAAGTGCGTTGTATTGAAGGTAGTCTCTAATGGTTTTGAAAATAGAATTGAATTGTAATGGATGACAGAGCTTTGAGCTGTTCAGGAGCTGTCTTGCACTTTTGCATTGGAACATTGTTAGTCACAGACATGGCAAAGGTCATGTTACTATTTCCTAGTTTGATTAATACCAACATTTTCCAACCACACACCTTGTAGGAAATCAGATGCCATTTTCCAGAGACCTACTCTAGGTTCCCTTTCACCCCAGACTTAGCTGGTGAGCATTTCTCCCACTCACCAGTGCAGTTTATCACCAACACCAGTCCCCACTCTTTAAAAAGCTAGCTCTGCTTTCTTTCTTTCCTGAATCTGCATTTAGCAAGAGTCAGACCCTTAGTAATTAACTCTTACAGCCCACTCTTGAGGCAGGTGTCATTTATATCCCTGTTTTACAGAAGAAGAGGGGACAGACACAAGTTAGAGATTGTTCACACATATTTGAGTGATGGAGTCGGGAGAAGTAGGGAACCTCAGTCAGTATATCTGACTTCTGAATCTAGTTTTCCAAGGGGATGCTGTCTGTATTCATTAATGCAAGCCTGATTCAGCAGTGAACATTCTCGAACAATGTCTGCTCTGTCTCAACATGCACCAAGTGATCTAATCCCCAAGTTTTGCTGAGATTTGAGACCACACTAAGCTAAAGCAGACAAGTACACTTGGAATCACAACAAAATAGTTTTAAAAGCTGGAAGGAAGAACAAATGGAAGTCGTCCCCCCCCCCCCCCCCCCCCCCCAGACAGGGTTTCTCTGTATAGCCCTGGCTGTCCTGGAACTCACTCTGTAGACCAGGCTGGCCTCGAACTCAGAAATTCGCCTGCCTCTGCCTCCCAAATGCTGAGATTAAAGGCTTGCCCGGCCAAATGGAAGTTTAAAGTATAAAAGTCCTTGGCCTGGTGTGGTGACACACACTTGCATGCCCCAGGGCACAAGCAGACGTGGTGGAGGTGGTGGCTGCAGGATCCTGACTGCAGGGTCAGTCTGATCTGCTTAGCAGGTCAGCCCAGCCCGAACTTCACAGTGAAATCCTATCTTAAAACAAAATTTAAAAATCCCACAAAATATTTAAGAGAAGAGGATGAGGTTCCCCTAGTGTGTCACATTAAAAGTTTTTAGGACTCTGATAGTATTTTATCTGATAAGCAAATTATCCTTTTGGTTGTTGTTGTTTGGTTGGTTTTTGTTGTTTTGTTTGGAGACAGGGTTTCTCTATTGACCTGGCTGACCTGTTCACTCTGTGGATCTGGTTGGCCTCGAATCAGCTTGTCTGAGTACCACTCAGCAGGGACTTCTCTTTTAATATTCAACATTCACATGGAGCTTGCAGTATGTCAGTTTCCTAAATACCCACAAGTCATCAGTTTTTTATTGCCAACAGTCTCATAATACAGATCTGTATGTTTTGGATGAAAGCATTTAGCTATAAAAAGATCAGGTGAGGCTATGGCAAGATCATGCATGACTCCAGGCAGGACCTGCTATTAACTATAGCTTCCAAAATTTACTTTCAAGGTTTGTTTAATACTTTTTTTAAAAAGATTTATTTATTTATTCTATGTATATGAGCACACTGTCACTGACACACCAGAAGAGGGCATTAGATCCAATTACAGATAGTTGTGAGCCACCATGTAGTTGCTGGGAATTGAACTCATGACCTCTGGAAGAGCAGCCAGTGCTCTTAACTCCAGAGCCATCTCATCTCTGGCTTCTTCAGCAAATCCTACTGCCTTGTTTAATACTTAATCCAGATTAATTTTGCATTTGTGCGATTTAGGCAGCTCTAAGCTGAAGATATTTCTTTCTAGAGAAGTTTCCCCTGCTCTCAAACTGCTTGCTCCTGTCTTACCAGTGGGCAAGGACAGGAATATTTGCAAACCTTTCTGTACTGGCTAGTTTTGTGTGTCAACTTGACACAGGCTGGAGTTATCACAGAGAAGTGAGCTTCAGTTGGGGAAATGCCTCCATGAGACCCAGCTGTGGGGCATTTTCTCAATTAGTGATCAAAGGGGTAGTGCCCCTTGTGGGTGGTGCCATCCCTGGGCTGGAAGTCTTGGATTCTATAAGAGAGCAGGCTGAGCAAGCCAGGAGAAGCAAGCCAGTAAGGAACATCCCTCCATGGCCTCTGCATCAGCTCCTGCTTCCTGACCTGCTTGAGTTCCAGTCCTGACTTCCTTGTGATAAACAGCAATGTGGAAGTAAGCTCAATAAACCCTTTCTTCCCCAACTTGCTTCATGGTCATGATGTTTGTGCAGGAATAGAAACCCTAACTAAGACACTTTCTTTGCAGACTTCTAGCCATTTCCTTAGCAGACACCACTGAGATACTCTGGGGAATAAAACTTGCTCTAATGGCTGGTGGGTAATTAAACACAGAAATCAATCTTCCTATTTTAACTGATCTTCTTCTCATTCATATTCACTCTTTATATTGGTACACACACACATGCAAAGTAATGCTCAAAGGCAGACCAGGTGTTTGCTGGGTATCAGCTCTGTGGGTCCAACCCACTAAAACTGATATAATTTAATTATTTCTTTGGTTCACTATGAAGTAAAAAGTTTACCAAGGTATCAATTCTAATGAACACTGTATTCTTAAGTTTTGTATGGTTATGACCTTCAACTTACTGAGCATAATACCTCCCTTTTAGATTTGCTATGGAATTATATATGGAATGGGAGCTAAATCTTTAGGAGAGCAGATGGGCATTAAAGAAAACGATGCTGCTTGCTATATTGACTCTTTCAAGTCCAGATATAAAGGTAAGGAGCCTAAGGATCTTGTAGCTACTCACTACATTAATTAAATAAATATCACAAAAATTTATTAAAATCTTCATTTAATCAGAAGTTTTACCAGGAATTACTGAGGGCAGGTAGCATGCAGCCTACTGTCATTATTTATTTATTTATTTATTTATTCATTTATTTTTTTGAGACAGGGTTTCTCTGTGTAGCCGTTGCTGTCCTGGAACTCACTCTGTAGACCAGGCTGGCCTCGAACTCAGAAATCCGCCTGCCTCTGCCTCCCAAGTGCTGGGATTAAAGGCGTGCGCCACCACCGCCCAGCGCTGTCATTATTTATTAAGATCAGCTTGTTTAAATAAAGTCAGTGTCAGATGTAAGCAGGCGCACTTGCTGTCTGTGCTGTACACTGTGCCTACTTCCAAAATGTAGACATTGACTTGTATTGTAGGGTTAGATAGCTTTAGATTGACATTAAAACATTCTTTGTGTTAGGAACTCTGAGTGACTGTTATGATAGAGCAGCTTACATACTTTAAATTATCTCTTCTTTTAAAAGCTTATCAAAGCATAAATTATATACAATTAAAAACCACTGTTTGCATATACATAACTCTGTGAAGTTTCACAGCTGTATATAGTCATATATTCTGATACTCTGTGCTTTAGCCAAGACACAGGGGATGGGGAGGAGGAAGGCTTTGGGGATCGAGAGGAAGGAGGGAAAGCTGCAGTTGGTATGTAATATATGAGAGAATAAATAAATAAATAAATAAATAAATAAATAAATAA
>JADRCD010167956.1:377-11884 GCA_019843815.1 Montemys delectorum
TAGGGCTGGATTTGTGGAAAGATATTGTGTAAATTTTGTTTTGTCATAGAATATCTTGTTTTCTCCATCTATGGTAATTGAGAGTTTTGCTGGGTATAGTAGCCTGGGCTGGCATTTGTGTTCTTGTAGGATCTATATGACATCTGCCCAGGATCTTCTAGCTTTCATAGTCTCTGGTGAGAAGTTTAGTGTAATTCTAATAGGCCTGCATTTATATGTTACTTGCTTTTTTTCCCTTACTGCTTTTAAAATTCTTTGTTTGTTTAGTGCATTTGGTATTTTGATTATTATGTAACAGGAGGAATTTCTTTTCTGGTCCAGTCTATTTGGAGTTCTGTAGGCTTCTTGTATGTTCATGGGCGTCTCTTTCTTTAGGTTAGGGAAGGTTTCCTCTATAATTTTGTTGAAGTTATTTGCTGGCCCATTACATTGGGAGTCTTCACTCTCTTCTATACCTATTATCCTTAGCTTTGGTCTTCTCATTGCATCCTGGATTTCCTGGATGTTCTAGGTTAGGAGCTTTTTGCTTTTTGCATTTTCTTTGACTGTTGTGTCAATGTTTTCTATGGTGTCTTCTGCTCCTGAGATTCTCTCTTCTATCTCTTGTATTCTGTTGGTGATGCTTGCATCTATGACTCCTGATTTCTTTCCTAGGTTTTGTATCTCCAGGGTTGTCTCTCTTTCTGATTTCTTTATTGTTTCTATTTCCATTTTTAGATTCTGGATGGTTTTGCTCATTTCCTTCACCTGTTTGATTGTGTTTTCCCGTAATTCTTTAAGGGATTTTTGTGTTTCCTCTTTAAGAGCTTCTAGCTGTTTACCTGTGTTCTCCTGTATTTCTTTGAAGGTGCTATTTATGTCTTTCTTAAGGTCCTGTATCATCATCATGATAAGTGATTTTAGATCTGAATCTTGTGTTTCTGGTGTGATGGTGTGTCTAGGACTTGCTAGGGTGGGAAAATTGGATTCTGAGGATGCCAAGTAACCTTGGTTTGTGTTGTTTATTTTCTTATGCTTGTCCCCATCATCTGGGTATCTCTAATGCTCCCTGCCTTTGCTAAATCTGACTGGAGCCTGTCCTTCCTGTGATCCTGGTTGTGTCAGAACTCCTTAGAGTCAAGCTGTTTCTATGATCCTGTGATTCTGGGATCCTGTGATCCTGGGCTTGTTAGAGCACCTGGGAGTGCAGCAGCTTCCTCTGGGTGTTGTGGTGTTGGGAACCAAGGCATGGCCACCCGACCCCCTGCCCCTCAACTAGCCTGAGAACTGCCTGACATTCACCTTGGCTAAAAACATCCTGTGCCTGTTTACCAAGAGGCAGTATACCAAGAGGAAATGTTCCGGACCCCCTGCCAGCATCCTCCAGATGGACGATCCTTTAGTGAACCCATTATTCCCCGCCCCTCTCTTTTTCTGCTCCTGTGAAGTATATATTGAGCAGCTTGCTCTAAGTAAAGTAGACCTTGACAAACCTTGCAGGGTCTCCTCCTCTCTCTCGCCCATTCTACCCACAAGCATGGTCCCCCTCGACTCCCTGAATAAATAAGCCCTGCAGTCCGGGATAGGTGGCGCCTCAACGTGGGGCTCAAGGTATGGACTTTTCGTTAGATGGACCATCTGGTAAAGACCCCGGGGAGAGCTCCCTGGGAAGTGTGAAAGTGCAGCCGCTGTCCTGCCACTCACAGCACGGATCGTGTTGTGTAAGTACATTCTGTCCCATAAGAATGGGCCATAGCTGTCTAAAGAAGCAAAGAGCTTCTCTCAGGGAAAGGGGAGTAGAGTCAAGAAAAAGGATTTAATTATCCAGTTAAAGACCCTAGAGATAGAGATATAGTGCAGGAGAGGTGGGCCGTGCAGCTATGCCCTCCCTGTGGCTCTTTCAAGAGAGAGTCCTGGTCTTTGTTCAATGTTAAGTTGTTTGTGTGTCCTGTCTTGTCAAGTGAGTGTGGATGTCTTGCGTTTTTGTCTTGTGATCCCCGGTGAAGTTGTGGGTGGGGATGCACCTGGAGACAGAGTATGGGCGGTGCCAGCTCAAGGCTGCTGGTGGAGGCAGTGGCCAGGGGCGGAGGCCCAGCCTGGGCTAGAACGCTGTTCCGCGTGTGAGTGGGGCCCCCTAGCAGCCTAGCTGGACCTGCTCTGCTTCATCTCTCTCCCACCTGTGCCGAGAACGGAGACCCGGGCAGGGAGGGGTGGTCCCTGTGGACAGCTGCCCAGGCTTGGTGGCAGGGACTGGGGCAGCCCAGGGCACGGTGGCCAAGGGGGAGTGGGCAGAGCGAGTACAGCGCAGCAGCCGGGCTCAAAAACCCCAGCTCGGCCAGATGTGGGGTGGTAGCACGATGCTGCCAGAGGCATGGTAAACAATACCAGCCGTTCAGAAATGATTGTGCACACGTAGTGCCCCAGAGGCGTGGTGAACACTGCGTGATTGCGCATGCATGCGCACACGCACTCTCTGCACAGCACCAGTAAAGAAGAAAGGCTGCAAACCGGCCTAAAGCCGTTTCTGCCGATGAAAAGTCTGTAGGCACTCACGAGGGAGCGCTTCCTAGATCAGTTTGACGTCCTCACCCCCGCAGCCGTTCTAACACAAACAGACCCCATGAAAGCTGCCAGCACAGTAAACGATGCCAGTACAGTTGAACCTTATTCTTCAAGTACAATGTCAGTGAGTGGCTCAACAAACCATTCTTACTATAGACTACTATGCAGTGGAAAGAAACATATGCTAACATGATGAGCCTTGTATGAAAAAAATGTTAGTCTTAAAAGATCACTTACTATATGGTTGTAAATGTCAGGATTAATGACAAAACCAAATTAATGATTTCTAGAGTCAGGAATAAGACATTGTATAGCATATGTATTCTTACTGCAGTGTGACATAAAAGTTAATCTAGGCTAATGAAACTAAATTCAAGTCTTGTACCTTGAATTTAGTGTTTAATATATGTCTGTTTCTGTGCTAACATTTTATAGATTTATATACATATAAATTAGTACGTTTAGAAATTTAAAAGTTAGTAGGAAGTAAGGTTCCAAATTATGAAAAAACGAATGCAGGAGAGGGATGGGGCTGTGGGAGAGCTGGAGAGATGCTCAGTGGTTATGAGGGTGTACTGTTCTTGCAAGTTTGGTTCCCAATATCCCTATCAGGTAGTTCAAAATCACATAGAACTCTAGGTCTGAGAGAATCAGATAGCTTCCATGGGTAAATGATTAGAGTGATGTATGAACCATATATAGTGCCACATGCCTACAATCCCAGTGCTCAGGAGGCTGAGGTAGGAAGATTTCAAATTTAGAGCCATTCTGAGCTATATAGCTCCCAGTCAGCTGGGGTACAGTGTGAGACCTTGCTTCAGGAAAAGGCAGAGAGGGTAGATGATAAAAAGAAAACCTGGAGGTGATTTTTCTTTTTCAATCACGGTTTGAGATGGGGCCCCACTCAACAGCCCAGGCAGGCCTCTATCTAGCAGTTCTCTTGCCTCTACCTCCTAAGTGGTAGGTATGACTACCTCTGGCCTGGCATTCACTTGTGTGGCCTAGGCTGGTCTTGGACTTGAGACAGTCCTGCCATGGCCTCCCAGGAATTGGGACTAAAGGTGAGCACCCTGCCATACCCCACTCACCTTAGCATTTCTAAATGACTAGATGTGATGCATTATAAGGCATTCTCACCATAACCCAGGCTGGGGCTAACTACAGTTTAAAAGCAGGGAGACATTAGAAAAACCTTGTAATACATATAATGTTTCTTAATATTGATTCTAAGAATATAATTGTTTATAATTGGGTTTTACCTTCTAAAAATTATGATCATGGCTTAATATTATTTAAAAAATTAAGACAAAGGTAAAAGTTAAAAAGCAGCTGTGGTCAATATGGGCCATCTTTAATTACAAATTTAATTAGATAAGAGTGGTAAAAATAAAATTTTAAATTGGTAAAGAGATATAAGTAGAAATGTATTTGATGTCAAACAGGTTCCTGATAATTTGTTTAAAAAGGTTTGTGCCCTGACTAACTAGGCCCAGGGAAGTCTTCCTGATTTTGCCTCTCCCTTACCTCAGGGAAATCATTTTTTAAGATAAAAACAACATTATTACAGAACTATCCAGGTGTGGTTCAAAGTAATTTTAAACTTGAGACTCATGAAGAATCAATAAAGTCATGAAACTTATAAAAAATTGCAATCTGGCTTGCCTATTTCATGTAGGGGTATTAAATATTTTAGGCTGTTTTTCCCTCTAGATCCTAGTAATTTTATGAAAAGATATTATTTCTAACATATCGGTACTCATTAAATAATGTTGCCTTTGCATATGGCTAAAAGATATATATATATATATATATAATTTCTTTGTCTCTGCTCAGTTCGAGAAGCTAAAACTTTGAATTTCTCAGAGTAAGTTAACTATTAAAGCCTCAGATACATCAAAAAGAAAAAATATGTTGCTTATTTCAAGTTACTTGTGGCTAAAGATCTCATCTTAAACTCACCACAAGGCATAATCTTTTCATAGAAATTAACTGGTGAGACAAATAGCCTTGCAATATCAAAAAAGTTTATCACTTGTTGACAATTATGCTCAATTACGATCACGTTTTTTGCCCACAGCTATTCTTTGGCAAAAGAGAGCATTAATATAAAAGGAACTTCTCTGCAATTTCTCCCATGTTCTAAATAAAGTTTAACATTCTATTATAAAGCTGTTATATATTAATGAAAAATTATATGATAAATTCATAAAGGTATTTTAGAAAAAAATGTTTAAAAACATTTTTTCATTCATTAAAATCTAAAAAGACATTTGTTTCCTCATAGAGCAATTAAATTGGTTATTTCAAAATATTAATTGATATTTGGACAGAAATTGGTATTTCTCCAAAGTAAGCAAATTGTTTTAATTCGTTTACATATGCATATACCCCATAACAATATATTACCTCTTTAGCCCTTTTATGAAAAATTTTATATATAGGCCACAAGTTTTATTCTCAAGATTTTCCCCCCATGTCAGCACAAATACTCAAATTGTGTGCTGTAGTTTCTATTTGTCAAATATTAAAATTAAGTCTTAATTTGTATATTGATATATGGGTACATATATATATCTGAGCTATCTATTGCTTATGATATTTAGACATTTTTAAAAATATAATTTTGATTTCAAAATTAAAAGTAAAATATATACATGTGACTATTAATTCCTTCTCAGGCTTTCAAGTTACATTTGCCTTAACATAAAAACCAACAAAATATTAATTGGTTATTGTCTATATATTATATCTCTATATTTAATGTTCCTAATCAGATTAAAATAGATTGTGGAACTGACTGTTATAGTCAAGCATTTGAGACATTTTGTCAACAATTTAACGTTACTCATATTATTGAGATAATTTATAATTCTCAGAGACAATATTTACTCAATGTGCACTTCGCACTTTGAAAATTTAAAATTTTAATAGTAAAAGAAGGGGGAATATGCACTCTACTCCAAAAACATTTTGTTTTATGCTTGTTTTGAAAAGCATATTTCATTTTTTGCTTGTATTAAGGCATGCCTCGCTTTTCGCTTATTTTTAAAAGGCACATTTTGCTTTTACTTGATGATAAAAAGTCAGTCTGATACGGATTGCCATTGGCATCCATGCATTTTCAGTTTTTATGCCATGATGGAATGGTGTGTCACTCCACTTACTAATACATTTATTCTTAACCCCACCTTGACTTGGGGAAGGGGCTTCGTTTGTGTTGGAACACAATGGCTGCCTAATACATTAATTAGTCAAGTGAATACAGACACAAAATCTTTTTATAAGCATGTTTTTATTGCCAAGAATATTGGCTGAACATTTTTACTGGCCAGCAAAGCTTGCTTGGCTGAAATGGACTCCACCTTTTTCTGGGAGTCGACAACGGCTTCCCTCTACCCCTAGAGGATCTCAAACAAGCTCATTCCCAGAGTATAAAGACAAACTCATTTGCTCACGCTGAGCCAGGTGACAGGTCGAGGTTCGTGCCTTTTGGAGCCATCCATGCCCCCCACAGGCCTTACTGGAAGTTTGCAATTGGACTGTTGTTGTGAGTACCACCTTTCAATATCTTGGGGCACCTAATGGTACTTATTAGACATGTTCTACTGGACTCACTACCTATACAGTTACCCAGCTCTTTTTAACTAATAAAGATTATGATGTTTTGGTCCAACTCCTCCCAAAGTTAATGGTTCACCATGCGGAGGATCTCCTGCGGTTTTGGGAAAGAGGCACTAACTTGCCCCGAGTCAAGAGAGCAGTGATTCTTGGTCTGGGAACTGCAGGTACGGGGACCAGTATTGCCTCCTTGGTCACCTCCCAACAACAATATGCCCAACTTAAAACTCACCATAGACTAAGATATACGGGAATTGCAAAACAGGCTTACAAGTAAAATATACAAAATCTAAAAGATTCCCTGACCTCCTTGTCCGAGATGGTGTTGCAAAATAGGTGAGATCTTGACCTAGTGTTCTTACAAAACTGACTTGGTTCAAGACAGTATAGAAAAGGTTAGAATTAGCCTAGAAAAAAAGGAAGCGTAATAGGGAGAAGCAAGAATCTTGGTAAATTGGTTTTCCACCTCCCCCTGGCTATCCATTCTTCTCCCCAGCCTTTTGGGACCCTTAGTAGGGCTCTTCCTCCTCCTTTCCTTCGGGCCCTGGGCCTTTTCCAAACTAATCTCCTTTTGTCAAAAATCAGATAGAACAAGCCGGTGGCCGTCCGTTATCACTGCCTGGATTGGAGCTGTCCTGGCCCTCTTCATCATCGCTGTCTTTGTGACTGTGTTGCTGACGCCGCGGAAAAAGAGACTGTCCTATCACCTGTAGATCCACCCACTGAGACAACAGACTCAAATGCAGGCATACTACGTTTCTCAAGGCTAAGAGGCCCAGGACTTTTATGTTTCTGTGAGCTGTGGAGCAGATGCCAATGACGGGTTTATTGAGGCACTACGTGCCCAGTCCATTGACCTAACAATCGTCAGACTCCTACGACAGGATTATTGAGAGGCCATTCCTCGGGCACCCACCACCCCTTATAAGATCAATCTAGCGGTTGTGACCCTCAGGCCATGGGCCTGTGTGCATATCAGTCCTCGGTGGTGCTGAGAGTGGATGCAACTCTCATAGCCTAAGACATGGGGTTCTCTATACTGGCGGGTGAGATTGGCTGTGGATGAACACCTTATAGCCTAAGACAGGCCCTCCACCTGCCTCATTTCTATACTAGAGAGGGGGAGATGTTGGGAACCGAGGCATGGCTACCCGACCCCCTGCCCCTCAACTAGCCTGAGAACTGCCTGACATTCACCTTGGCTAAAAACATCCTGTGCCTGTTTACCAAGAGGCAGTATACCAAGAGGAAATGTTCCGGACCCCCTGCCAGCATTCTCTAGATGGACAATCCTGCAGTGAACCCATTATTCCCTGTCCCTCCCTTTTTCCGCTCCTGTGAAGTGTATATTGAGCAGTTTGCTCTAAGTAGACCTTGACAAACCTTGCAGGGTCTCCTCCTCTCTCTCTCTTGCCCATTCTTCCCACAGGCATGGTCCCCCTTGACTCCCTGAATAACTAAGCCCCGCAGACCGGAATATTGTGGGACTGGCTGCAGAGCCTGAGTCCAAGGTCTGCTCAGGACACCATCCCAGAGAGACTGGAAGGAACTGGAGCCACTCTGCTGGCAGAGTTCCTGTGTGCCTGGTCCCCCTGGTCCCAGTTACTCCCGGTGTTGGCTGAATTTCTAATAAACAAAGTGAAATTTATTATTTATCCCTTTTGTACAAACTTTAGAATACTACCATGTTCGATGCCAACAGTACTAACATGCCTCATGCTGTAAGACTCTGATAGGCCTTAGCTTACTGGTGACCCCTTCTCCCCCCACCCCCCACAAAGTAGAGTCAGTGATCAATGCAAAAGCAAGAGGGATTTATTGTTCCAGCGTGCTGGGGTTGTTACCATGCACCCGAAGGAGAGGCAATGACCCCAGGCAGCCTTGTCAACAAATTTTTATACAGTTTCCAGGGGCAGAATAGAGCATCAGCAGCTAGGCACAATGTGATTGGTGGAACAGTGTGACTTTTAAACTGATTGATCCTTAGAGAATGAGGTGGCAAGGACTTCCCTTGTCTGTAGGTGGCCAATGGTCAGTCCACCCTATGGTTTTCCTGAGGAATGTAATCCAGGAAGAGACGGGGTACCTACCATGGACCTCCTCTCCCTTCCAGGAAGGGAGGGTTCTTTATGTTCTGGGGTCTTGGTGGAATTTTCCAAATGCCCTGAGCTTGACTTCTTCAATGCTAGCTAGTGTCTTCTGACCCATCTTTCAATTTTCTCTCTATCTTTTAAAATAAAAATATCTTTTAAAATAATCTTTTAAATAATAAGGTTTTAAACTTCAATTATATGTTTTCTAGAAATTCTACTTTGCTCTTTCTTAGAATTTTTGACTATATTTAATTTTTTTCTATGTAGACATTTTTAAGTTCATGTTTTATTTGTTTAAACATAGCAAGTGTGGAGTAGTTTAGGCTCTGTGTGTGTGTGTGTGTGTGTGTGTGTGTGTGTGGTGTGTGTGTGTGTGTGTGTGTGGTGTGTGTGTGTGTGTGTGTGTGTGTGTGTGATATACTTATAGAGACCAGAACACAACTTCAGATGCCATTTACTTTTATTCTTTGGAGACAGGGTGTGTCACTGGCCCTGAACTCCCAAAGTAGGACAGGCTGGCAGCCTGATGGATAAAGGGTCCGTCAGGCTCTGCCTCCCTACACTGGGGTTAAAAGTGTGGGCCACTATGCCTAGCTTTCCTATATTCCCAGCTTGTGTCTTTACATTTCTTGAATCATGATCCATTACTCAGAGCCTCTCTAAGTGCATAGCTTTTTATCTGTTTGTTCGTTTTGCTTCATTTTTAATTCATTTCCTGGATAGTATACATTTCTTGTGTGGTTGGCTTTGTTCTGTTTTCTGTGAGCTACTTATTTTCTGCAAAAACTTATTTGGGAGACGTGAAGGCTCTAGTGGAGAGGTTTCTGTCCAGATAGAGCTCACTGCCCCATTTGCCAGGTGACCTGGGGCCACCACCAGCTCATTCCTCATGGAATCTAGGCTTGTGTTTCTTTTTACCTGCAATGTTATTCATCCATCCCCAGGCTTTGTGGGTGACAGACAACCACTCTTTTACTAAGCCACAGCCTCAGCCCAGAAGCTTGAAGAACTTGAAACATCCAAATAAAAAGAATTTTTTTTTTTTTTTTTTTTTTTTTTTTTTTTTTTACTGGAAGGCATATTTTCATGGCTACATGTCTGGGCCACTTTCCCAATATTACCTCTGCTTAGAAGCAGAGCCACTTCCTTTGCCAGCCTCTGGAGGCAGAGATGATATGGAGTCTTGGTTGCTGAGGGAGAGACCCTACACTAGTCGGGCCCTTTTTTCCCTGGGCTTCGGCCATTTGGCAAATGTCTTTGCTGTTTGGTAAAAGTAGTTTCTGCTCCAATAGTTTCTCTTCACTGAGATGGGTCTGATGATTCTTTACAACAGTCATCTTGCCCTTCAATCTTCTTGAAAGCATCTCTGTCCAAGGACTGTCAAGGTTTTGTCTTTGCTTTTAAGAAGATCCAGGCAGCGCTTATTTGTTTCTTAAGGAGGCAAAATTAATGGAGTTGAACTGGATGTAGTAGAGCACGCCTTTAATCCCAGCACTCTGGAGGCAGATGCAGGTGGATCTCAGTTCCCAAACAGCCAGGGCGCAGAGAAACCTTGTTTTGAAAACAAACAAAGAAAAAGATGATGGGGAACAAATGCATTTGCTTAATTCGGTGCAGTAATTCTGTGTGCTTCAACTAGTTCTGATTTTATTTCCCACTAATCCTTCTTTCCCAAATGGTTTTGTGAAGATAACTGGGATCATCTCTCTCCTACAAGTCAGGAAATGCAATTTCACTTCTTGATTCAAGAAGCAAATGGTCAGCCCACTGTGAAGATGGTCCACCTGTGATTCATCTCCTCCTGCTCCCCCTCGTCTCCTTCCCCAAACTCTAGCACAGCTTTTGAACAAACTTCATTTTTTTTTTTAAACCCTAGGAGAAGGGTTGGGTAGGAATCCAAGTGTCAAGAAATTCTAACATGCAAGCAGGAAAGCAGGTCCGAGAAGTCAGTCCTGTGCTCGGTGAACACGTTCATAATAACTTCTTGTGCATCTGCTGAAGATGCATTAGACATTGCACATCACAGAAACTAAGGCCGAGCGCCCTCTCCAGGGAACTTTGTGTCTAAGATAGACCAAAACGTCTAGGTGGACAGGGATGGAGACAGCTTTTTATTTCCCATTCATGTTTTGGTTGCTCCCTGTGAGTGTTCCTTGCTCATCCCAACCTAGGGTACAGTTTGAGTGAGCAGCGTGGGCACTGAGATAGCCCAGCACCTCAGCTTCTTCTCTCTTGTTGACTGAGGTCTCGGCCTCTTCCTCAGCTCACTAGAGGACGTCCTCCCATCCTCAGCTCACAGTTTACACAGTAGAATCTGTTATGAGGCTTTGTCCCCAAATGTGTCTATCTGCTTCTTTGAACCAGAGTAGGTCCCCAAGCAAAAGAGAGCCTCTTGACAGAGTTAAGTCCATCCTTAAATGGGTTTACAGGGACTGATATCAGAGTAAAGGCAAAAAGAAGAAGAAGAAGAAGAAGAAGAAGAAGAAGAAGAAGAAGAAGAAGAAGAAGAAGAAGAAGAAGAAGAAGAAGAAGAAGAAAAAAGAGAGTGGATTTTACCCCTAAACACAAAGAATACATGTTTTGAGGATTTCTATGTGTAATATAAAGCCAGGCATGATCTTACCAATGAGCAGAGGGCAGCAAAGCAGCAAAGAGTTGAGATTAAGCTTAAAGCAGCTTCATCTCATCAAAGCAACTGGGAGCCAGGGCTGCTCAGAACACAGAGTGACTTCTTTCTCCAACATATAAATCACATGGAGCAAACAGTATCTGAGACGGCTAAGTTAAATGGCCAGAGTGAGCTTCTCTACTTCTCTTTTTTTTTTTAATTAGATAGTTTCTTTATTTACATGTCATATGATATCTCCTCTCCAAGTAAAGAAAAAAATAAGAAAAATAAAACCCCACCCTCTTCCCTCCCCCACAACCCCCTGCTTACCAACCCACCCTCTCCTGCTTCCTGGCCCTGGCATTCCCCTACACTGGGGCATAGGACCTTCACAGGGCCAAGGGCCTCTCCTCCCATTGATGACTGACTTGGCCATCCTCTACTTTACGCATGCTGCTGGAGCAATTTGTCCCACCATTTGTACTCTTTGGTTGGTGGTTTAGTCCCTGGGAGCTCTGAGGGTACTAGTTAGTTCATATTGTTGTTCGTCCTAAGGGGCTGCAAACCCTTCAGGTCCTTGGGTCCTTTCTCTAGCTCCTTCATTGGGGACCCTGTGCTCAGTCCAATGGATGGCTGTGAGCCTCTAC